>CM076580.1:1633805917-1634026239 GCA_034641835.2 Pinus albicaulis | reverse complement strand
CTCTTTGTAGGTGAATTTTCGAGGCAATTTCACAATATCTGAACTAAATTTGTCTGTCCTTTTCAATACTTTGTGCTTGTAACAGAACCAAACAAACAATCTAGTGGCCAATGCAACAACAACAACACCTCCTGTTGCAATGCCTGCAATTCACCCTCTCTGCACGCATGAATGACTATGGCACCCTCTTTTGTGAACAGGTACTGGAGCTGAAGGTACTGGTTTCCATTAGGATCGTGAAATTCAACATCCAAAATAGTATCAAATTCCACTGCAATAGTATTCCCCAGCGAGGGAAACAGTTCATTGAGACCTATTGGACTCATCACCCCCAAATAGCCTCCAGGGCTACCCAGAGTGTGATCATCTGGAGCAAAAACAAATGCTCATCCATCCCCAATTGAAACAATAACAGGACCCACATTGGTTACAAAAAAAGAGAAACATGTTTTGAAAGAAGAAGAAACTTTTGTATTAGGGTCCAGAAATCTAACTGGTCTATTGTACAATGCCCTACCTGCACTTCAAATTGGTACTCCCAACTCCATGCTAAGGCTCACTGTGCCATTCTTCATATGAGCATCTTAACTTGAAGTTTGATTCCAAAAAACCCAAGTCCCCTGTTCTATGCCCAAGACCTCTGTTACAACGAGTAGAGTTCTGAGCGAAATACTTCACAATAGGAAGCAAAAGTAACATCGCAAAATTGCTCCGCTTTAGACTGATAATTTTCTGTGCGAAAATTCAACTGCGGACAGTAAAAACATAATATCAAACACAACCAATCGACAATGGAATTTGAACATGAGGATTTATAACCACATAAAACCCTCTCAAGGTTAAAATAATTCCGGAATGGCTTTAAGATTCTACTAATGAGCGCTTACAACACCATAGAAATTACTGTCACAATGAAATCTGCTGGAAGCAAAGCCCTTGTACAGTTTCTACATTTCCACAGTGGAAGCAAGAATCTTGCTATCTCTCATGATCTGGTTCTGTGGTCAAATCCTTTGCTATGGCTGTCTTGTTCTGCTAAACGTGGATCTGTCTTAGCTTTGGCTCTGGTTCTCATTTAGGATCGTGGCTATCTGATCTTACTGTGGCTTTGACTATACAAACTTGTTCAATAGGAAAATGTTGACTCTGCTATATATAGGAGCTTCAATGGGTTCTCTCAAACACTTTTTTGGGCAGCTTTGTTTTGTCTCTGATTCAAGGCAGAACTATGTTGGCCTTGGTTTTTTAGTCCTTGGAACTTAGTTCTCTCATATTTGCCATCCTATCCCCAGTTTGCTACCGAGAAAGACATAACTTCACGATATCAAAATTGACTATTTTTGGCCATTTATCTTTAGTAATGGTACAGCCTTAATTTGGTGCATTCGTACAGTATCTGGAGAGCACTCTCAAGCTGTTATTCAGTATTTTAGCATAACTACTACATTTAACTGCCATGCTCTAATATTTATATCAACCATAAGCATTCTTAAGGTAGTTCCACGTTTGTGAAGCAGAAGGAATGCTTCTGACAGCTTCTTATCATAGTGGTACAATTCTGTTCTCATTTTATCTTTTATAAACGTCCAATTTTCCAAACGTAGTAGAGACTACAGTTTGCATCTGAAATTTTGGACAAATCTGTTTAGTATTCTACAAAAAATGCATTAAGAATAAAAAAAGCCCACAATTTGTAAAAAGCCCACAATTTTGTAAAAAGCCCACATTTTGTAAAAAGCTCACAATTTGTAAAATGCCCACTTTTATTTTCTTTTTGCTTATATATTGAGCTCCCATTGAGTTCAACAAGTCTTAGGTTTTCTACACCATTGAGAGAGATTTATTGTTTTCTTTATAGGATAATTTGCATCAATGGAAGAAAACATTGGAGCTGGAAAAAAATTCAAAAGGGTGAAAGGGGTGATGGCAGAGTTTATTGCCCTTGTAAAAAATGTTGTATGAGAAATAATGTTAGAGTTTTAATAACAACAGCAACAGTGCATTGTAGGAAATATGGGCACATTGATGGTGGATCGAATGACTATCGTCCCATGGTAATTAATTATCTATCTTCATTTTGATTATATCATAAAATTTTATATTATTTTAATATTTTTTATATGCGCACTAATGTTTAATTATTAATGTTTTTAATTTTCATAAAGGCACAGTTGCCCCCCAAATTTTTGCAGATGATGAACCAGCTTCCATAGCTAAATAGTAGTAGATTAGATGATGTTGCACCAGTACAAGAGAATATTGCAGCAAATATTAATATTGGAAATGATGTTGTACAAGGTGAAGAACATGAAGCGAATGATGAAGGTAATTTTAATGATCCCATGGAGGTAGATCATGATGACAGTAATGAGACAGTTCACATTAATGATGGGACAAATAAAATGCTCCAAGACTTGTATGGTGAGTGAGATGATGATGGTGGAGATAGCAGTGACGGTATTTATGATGTACCTCTGATTGAAAGGTCAAGTGAACGACTTTTTGAACACTCAAATGCAACTCTTCTCTCTGCTACATTGTTGCTGGTGAACTTAAAGGTTATGAATAATTTGTCGAACAGATGTATGACACAAATCCTAAGGTATGCAATATGTATATATGACCACATATATGTAAATGTTGATTATTTTCCCTTTTTTTAGTTGTAATAAATGTGTAAAATAATAACTTATATATAAGTTATTATTTTACACATTTATTACAACTAAAAAAAGGGAAAATAATTAACATTTACATATATGTGATCATATATACATATTGCATACCTTAGGAGTTGTGTCATACATCTGTTCGACAAATTATTCATAACCTTTAAGTTCACCAACTCTCTGCTATTGTTGCTGGTGAACTTAAAGGTTATGAATAATTTGTCGAACAGATGTATGACACAACTCCTAAGATATGCAATATGTATATATGATCACATATATGTAAATTTTGACTATTTTCCTTTTTTTTTTAATTGTAATAAATGTGTAAAATAATAAGTTATATATATATATCATAGTTATCAAAACCGGCCAGTCAGGACAGCTGCCGGTTGGAACCGGCCTTGCAACCCGGTCAATAGCCTATTCTCACCTGTTTTGGCCGGTTAACCAGACCTAACCGGCCGGTTAAGTAAGGAACCGGCCAGTTTATGCATAAACCGGTCAGTTCCGTACTTAACCGGCCGATTAGGTGCTCCTCCATGAGTTGCAAATTCCTCAGTGTCTCCTCCATGAGCTGCAAATTCCTCTATTATACTAGCAACAAACTTCTCTAATAACTCATACTCAACACCTTATAGTAGCAACAATACACATGATGACTGATAAATACAAGGTTGGCTAGCATAAAATCCCTGGCAGCATGCAACTCATCAAGTGTACTTGATGACAATTTATGTTCTCAAAACAATCAGCAGCAACCTTATTTCACACTCAGCTAGGAACTGTCAAACCCTCTCTCTCTGCTCACACATAGCAGCAGCATAAATACAAAACCTTTCACACAGCATACAAGCAATTCGATCATGGCATCAAGACTGATGCAAATGGTCTAACGCCACTCAAGGGACAACAACATACAACCTAATGAAAATGTGACTGACAATAATAAATTGACCACTAGAAAATTCCCGCTTGGAAATGCACTAAACTGGCTACTGAGTTTTCTGGGTTTTAATGAATCTTTTCAGTGATAAACTTTGTCAAACACATTGTGAGCAGACTTCTAAAGTTGTAATGCTCTCTCAACTTGTTACAAATAGCACTAATAGTGGATTTCATAAACCAATTCAATACCTCTAAGTGTTGTAGATGTTTTTCTAGAAATTTATTGGCAAGCAAACATAGATAATGAAGAATACAAGATCTTCAAAATGCTGGTCTGATATATATATATATATATATATATATATATACTGAACCCAGAATTGTCTTTAAGGCTGATACAATGAATTGACAACAGATTTGAGCAGGGACAGATTGTATATTATAATATTAACTCGGCAATAAAACACAATGAATAATATAAGAGAAACCTGATACATTACTTCAACAAGTTTGCTTATGTATTTTTCGATGATATGTATTGCATTTGCTGCCATTTTGATATATTCACCTTTGCATGGTATATAAATGAGAAAATTTTTCATATTTTGTCTCTATTGGCTTGGAATCATGGTTGCAAATCTTAAAAATAGTTTTTATTTATTTATTTATTTTCATTTTATTAAAAAATAATTATTTAATGTATTTTTTTTAAAACCGGTTCATTGAGATCTGATCGCTACCGGTTAGACCGGTTCCGGTTCGAAACCCGGTTCATTAGCTCCACCGATCCGGTCACCGGTTCCGGTTTTAATAACTATTATATATATATATATATATATATATGATTAATAATCTTTACAAGACACTACTTTTTGTTTCTGTTGTAGATTGTTGGGTGAATATTTGTTACCATCGCCAAATAATTTACCTCGAACATATCGAGATCTACGTGCTATTATGAAACACTTTGGAATGGAATATAACACTATAGATTCATGTCCTAAAGATCATATTATATATTATGGAGAACATGCGTTGAAAACAGAATGTCCGAAATGTGGTACCAGTAGATATCGAACAGATCAACTAACCAAAAAGGTGCCTCAAAAGGTTCTTCGTCATATTCCCATAATTCCACGTTTGCAGCGAATGTTCAGGTGTAACAGCATCGCACAGTTTATGGATTTCCATGCAAAGAATAGAAGTGGAGATGGTGTTCTTCGAATGCCTGCAGATGGTTCTGTATTTAGAGAAATCGAGGAAAAATATGTAGATTTTAAAAATGAACCTCATAATGTCAGGCTTTCATTGGCAGCCGATGGTGTTAATCCATTCGGAGAGCTTAGATCTACTTACTTAGTGTGGCCTATTTTCGTTATCAACAATAACATTCCTCCTTGGATGTCAATAAAGAGGGAGCACATAATGTTGACTATGATTATTCCGGGTATTTGATACATTATTTCTTTGAATGTAACATTTTCATTTCTCTCGTTGTTTGAATAAATATATATTTTATTTATTTACTTACTTATATATACATATATCATGGGAGTAATTATTATGTTTCGTAATTTTGAACAATTAGGTAAGTACCAGGTCAAAGATATGAATGTATATATTGAGCCTCTTATCGATGAGCTAATACATTTATGGCATGGCATCACTATGTATGACATCACTAAGCCAATCAAGCAGAAGAGATTTCAATGTCGTGGAATGCTTGTATGGACAATTCATGATGCCCCAAGACTAACACATGTTTGTGGTATGTAATATTTCATTGCACTTTAATATGATACATAATTATCTAAATTAGATATACCATATTTCATGTTTTAAAAATGATCTCATAGTATATTAATTGTTATTGATCCATCTATTGCAGGTCTTCAAACAAAGGGTAGATTTGCATGTCCAGTTTTTGGCCCTAAGATGAAGTATCGTCATTCACCAGACTTAAAAAAGATGGTGTTTGATGAGTTTAGGCACTTCCTCCCTAGGAACCATAAGTATCGTACTACTGAAAAACATATTTTCAATGATAAAGAAGAAACTAGATTAAAACCACGAAGAATGACACCTCAGTTGTGGATATTGGAATATAACAGAATTAATAATCGTCTAGAAGCTGGTACGTAATGTGTGTGTATATATATATACATATATTATTTGTTTATGTAATGTTTGGAATTTTTGTTTTAACTAATGAATTTATTTTATTGTATTTTATAATTAATATTGTTCTGATTTATTTTATTCTTTGATATCAAGGTCATCGTCGCAGTGAAGGTACTAATATTGTACTTCCACCTAGAATGAAATGTTATCCTTCTCAATTCGCGAGGTTGCCCTACTATGAGGACCTAAAAATAGCTCATTTGTTTGATATAATGCATGTCGGGAAGAATGTGACAGAAATTTTATGGCGAACCATAGATGGTGCACATGAGAGAGATAAAATTGACAAAATTTGTGCTGACATTGAGAAATCAAATCATGCAATGAAAAGTGTGATCGACGGATCAAATAACAATGGAGGTCGAAATTATAATAATATTCCATGGTTATTAACAGAACAAAAAAGCAATGATGTAGAAGAGGTCGTTAAAAGAATTAAATTTCCAACAGGTTTTGCTTCAAACATAAATAATATCTTAACGAAGAAAGGTGACTTCAGTGGGGTGAAAACACATGATTGGCATACCTTTATTAAGGTAATTTTTTTGGTATACGTTTTTGTTTGTTATTGCTTGAATACATATTTTAAATTTTCCTTTTTTCTGTTTAATTTGGAAATCAATAACAATTCATTTTTTATTGTTATAGTATGTTCTACCTGTATCTCTCCCAAACGACTTCGACAACAATGTCAAACAAGTTATATATGGTCTTAGTAAATACATGAGGTAAGTAGTTTTGACTTATACACAAAATCTAATTGCTACAATTTATTTTTGTACTTGATGAAATGATGTATTAATTTACTTGTAATGAAATATATATTATGTTTCATTGAAATAACCTTGCGTAATGATTTGCAGATGGTTGTCATTGAAATAAATCCATCAAGATGAAATAAAGTATTGGAAGAGTGAAATTCCTCGGCTAATGTGTGAAATGCAAAAGTATCTACCTCCAACATTTTTCAATGCACAAGAACACTACTTGATACACCAAGTTGAGGAGATTGAAATGTGTGGACCAGTACACATAAGGTCAATGTGGATGGTCGAGAGGCACCTAAAATCCTTGAAGGCTTTGGTTAAACAAAGAGCACGACCTGAGGGTTCTATGGTGGAGGGATATGTGGTATATCAATCCATGGTGTATATTATTCATTATCTTCCTAAATTAGCTGCGCCAGTCATTAAGGCGGTGGATTGCATTTGGGATGTGAACTCCATCAAAAAATTTGAAGAGGAGCACCTGTTGGGAAAAGGTAGAATGAAGAAAGTGAGAGGTAAAAGATTTATTATGTATAATACATATAATGTTTCATTTTTTTACATCATGTATATGATCATTATATTCATTCAGGTTTTATTCTTTCATAGTTTATTAATTAATATAATTTACCATGGTTATAAGTAATATTTATTAATATTGGTGAAGTATTGTTTTTTTATTCAGGTGCTCAAGATTATGAGGCGCTACTTTTATACATTGCAAACAATCTTGAGTGGATGAGTGAATGGATTGAAACATGTAAAGCACGTAACGACGATAGGTTATCATGGCAACTACTGTCTGAATTGATTAGAGAAGTGTATCGTAGTGGAGATGGGAACGTTACGGACAGGGAAATCGATTTAGCATATGGTTTGAAAGATAGAAAGGTAAGCAATTATTTCACCTATTTATAATGTTACAAGAAGTTTGATTTTTCAGTTAATTTTCATGTTGTGTAAATTATATGTTTAATTATTAATTGAGAATGCATCTTTTTCATGTTTGGCATATTGCAGTTGAAACACCACAAGGCTATGTGGTGCAATGGTCGTCAATTTCGCGTTAAACGGTTGGATGATAACAGGAAAACTTCTGATAGTGGGATAACTGCAGTATTCCAGGTCACTAATGTTTCCTCCAGGAGTGACAGACATCCTCGAGAATCTGAAAATAGATATTATGGGTTCTTAGATGATATAGTTGAGTGTGACCTTAATTCCTTCAAAATAGTTTTGTTCGACGTCAAATGGTATAGGCTATGAATGAATGTACGTGATGATGATAGAACACTTATTCAACATGACAATGGATTTCCAATGGTTAAAACATCGCAGTTTGAAGCAGGAAAAGATCGCTATGT
The DNA here is from genome assembly GCA_034641835.2 of Pinus albicaulis. Lineage (NCBI taxonomy): Eukaryota > Viridiplantae > Streptophyta > Pinopsida > Pinales > Pinaceae > Pinus > Pinus albicaulis. The sequence continues at coordinate 1,634,018,370 of CM076580.1, read as the reverse complement.
TTTTTCAAGCCAATGCGAACAAGTCTTTTACTCAGAGGTTCCAGGTGAGAAGGAATGGTCATTTGCTATTAGATATGATCCAAGAGGAAGGCCCGTAGAGTATACTGTAGCGGAAGAAGATGATATTGATCAAGAAGAAGATGATGCAGTGGCAGATGAGCAGGAAGATGCATGGACAGATGAAGAAGATATCTTAGAAGATGAACCAGGCATAGGAGATGAGGCAACAATTATTCATGATGATGTCGATGAGGATATTATTGAAAATGACATAATTGATGATGATGATGACATGGTCGATCATTTCAACACCGTTTCTGAATCAGATGTTGATATAGATGTCGATCAGTTGGATGAAGATCAAGAAGATACAGAAGAATATTGATACGGATGTTATGTTCGAGTATGAGCTGGTATGTTATAACTTTATATTTTAATATGTAGGAATTATTGTCTGTTGGGAAAAATACTGAGAGGGGGGGTGAATCAATATTTAGGGCTGACTGAAAACTTTTCACCAGAGATCTTATTATGCTGTTAATTCTTTACTTGGATTATTGCACGGTCACGGTTCCTCTCTTCCACGCAGGGTTTCGTCGCGCTTTCGTTTGTTATGTTCCACCTCTTTCCTTCCAGGTTCCGTTCATGATTCCAAAGGGTTAGTCTGTGTTCCACCGAAAGTTCAATGCCAAATACTCTGTTTTATTTCTTTCACGTTATAACTGGTTTTCTCTCGCTCCTCGTTCCTTTCTCCATGAAAGCCAGTCAGCTCCTTACTAATAGAGTAGACCCTTCCATCATATATTTAATGAATATATATAACTCCACTGTCTACCAGTTTGGATACACTGTCAACCGTATTAATATCGGTTCCTCGATCAACATACAGAGCACAGGGTTTCTTACGAATGTCAATTATCCTTCATCTGGATGCATACATATGTTCACACATGAATTAAATCGTTCTTATTTATATCGATTCTCCATTAAATACAGAGCTTTCCATCAAGGACAATCATATAATAGGATACAGGAAACATATTGCCAACATTGTCTTTAAATAATTTACTAATTATGCGGGTTTGTTGCATGTTGTTTATTATTTCAAACCAATAAATAATGGCCTTACTATTGTTTATTATTTCGCAGGATTCGCAGGATTCATTTGATTCTATGGTCAGGTCTCTGAAAAAGCCAATTAAACACTTAAATAGTCAATATCTGGAAGACAGGCTTTACCCCCACCATAAATTGTTGAAAAACCGGCCTTCAGTTCAGCTTGCTGTGCTGAAGACGAGGGTGGATTTGCATGATCATTTGAATGAAAATGAATCAGATATTCGGGATGCTTTTGAGGGCAGATCCATAATCCCCATAGATGAAGATCCCATTGCTGTAGAATTTCTGTCTGCGTTGAAGCACAAGTATAATGTTGTATTGGAATACAAATTAGAGGACAACTATACCAAGTCTAAATCAACTGAATCCAGTTCTAGTGCTCTTGAACTTACCGAATTAAAGCCAGAAACAGGATTTACAATCTCTAATGGAAATGGGTATGGTAGTTCCAATATTGGATTGGATGTCCGGAGCTCTGCAATAGGCACTGGACCTGATCGTAATGAACCCCAACTAATTCAATGTGATGAAAATATGGACTTTGATGATGATCAGGAAAACAAGCCAGAGCATTTTGGCAATATTGAAGAAACTGAAGAGGTTTCCTGTGATCGATTGAATCAACTCAGCCATAAGACATCTACTGCAGGCTGGTTTGTATTAGAAGGAGAATCGGTTTTGCTTTCCCATGATGATGGATGCTGCTCTTTTAACGATATAGCAAATTCAGAGGTGTGGAGGTTTTAATTATTGTACTTAATTTTGGGGTTTATGGGTGTTATAATTTATACATTTTGGGATTTTCTATTAGAAATAGGGAAAAGCCTAGGGGTTAGATTATTCTCATGGTTTAAATTTCTATATTTGAAACAAAATTCACCAATTTCTGTTTAAAAAAATGATTTGCCTAAATATTTGATGTAGTTTAAATAGGATGTAGTTCATTTCAAAGACTGTTGAAATTTTCTAGAAACTATGATTGGCATTTCAAGAATATTTATGCACTCTTTAAATTTTCCCTTAACATACAGGGCAGTTGATGTATGAGTAATACTCAGTATTGTTATTTTCCAATCTCCAGGAGAAGGCTGAATATAAAGCTCCATATGGGCTTACCCCAAACATGTGGGGTGATTGTTGGTTGATCAGAGCAGCTGGTTCAGATGGTCGCTCTGGTAAATATGTTGTGGCAGCATCTGCAGGTTGTACATTGGACTCGGGTTTCTGTTCATGGGACTTTTATAATAAAGAAATTATGGCATTCCATACTGAATCAGAGGCCTTCACTTCAACGTCCAGTACCATCTCTCCAGTTTTGGCAGAGAGGGATGTCTCGGGGAGAAATTTTGGCTTTGCAAATGTTGTGCCAGAGAATCAACATTGGTGGTACAGGCCATGTGGGCCTCTTATGGTATCTACTTCTAGTGCCCAAAAGACAGTTAATATTTATGATATTAGTGATGGAGATCCTGTGATTTCAATGTGTTTGTTTTGAAAGTTTAGGTTTCATAGTAAATCATCGATGGGCTCTAAAATAAGGCCACATTGAAATCTTGGATACATGTTTCATGCCAAAATCAGTTGTATCTTCCATAAATACACAATCTTGGACCACTCTGTATCCATCTGCTTCTTGGACAATATTACATCTCCCTCATTATACAGGTGGTGTTCTTACATGCATAGAAAAGGCATTGTTTTGGCAATCATTTTTTAAGTCACTAGATATTGTGGGTACAAGGATCTAGGGTCTCCACATGAAACTGTGTTGCCCGGAGACTCACTCTGCCTGTCCTTAAATTTTTAAACATAGTAGTATGCCAATGCTTCTTTCATTTTGTATGCATAAGACGATTTTTTGTCAAAGTCCATAATTGTTTTTAAGTTTTATTCATCCCAGTTTGTTGTGAATGCACAGGTTTTTGGCTCAACACATATCTATTATATCTTTGTACTTTTCCTTTACTAACTATTTGAAATTTCCAGTTATATTTAGAGGTGTCTTTTAAGGGATGAGGGGAATTACTTGGATATAGTGCTGCCAGGCTTATCATTTATTCTCCAAATGAAGCCCTGTAATCTGTAACACTATATGGGCATGCAGCTCACTTGTTAAAATATAGTTGATACAATATGTTGTACATGAAGCCTGGAATTGTGTACATTCCTGGAATATATTAATTTGCGGGCATGCTTAAAAGAGAGATAGGTTTTGATAAAATCAAAAACCCTGAACATGAAGAAAAAAAAGAGGCAATTATTTTATACAGATAGAACCAAGACACTATCTCCTCATTAATAACAAAACCTCAGTCCAAAAATCATATGTACAAATTCTAGAAGTCGAAAGTTGAAAATTTCTGAAATGGAACCAGACCCTTTTCAAAAGAATAAATTTAGTAAAAACGAGGGTGAAGAAAGTTATCTTATCAAAATTTCCACATACCATGTTAGCAAGGAATGACTACGAGTCCTAAGCAGTGAGACTGAGGAATTGCTCCTTTGCTGCAGGTTGTAGTTCTCTTCTCCAACACGATGAAAAGAAAATTCTTAGCTTTGGACTCTGAAGCTCGAGTCACAACTTGGAAGTTGGTAAGGAAAATTATCAGGGTTGTTGCCAGTTGGCTTAGAGTTCGCAGCCTAATTAATTTTCTTTAATGCATTTCCTTCAATGCTGCGCCAGTTGTCACTGGCCAGCAACCTTTACAATAAAATTTATTAGACCTGTCACGCTACGAGGAAAATTTGACGTGATCACTGATCATTGATTTCTTATTGTGATAACAAACATTGGAGATTTACTGTCCTGTTTTAAAGTTTTATATTTTTTTTTTTTAAATTGAAACCGTCGTCGGCATACCGACGCCTTGTAAGTGTCGCTCTTTTGACGTTTTGAACGATTTTCATTTTCGTCGGTCTTGTGACGTCCGTCGATATTGCGACAGCTCTAGAAACGTCGGAAGGGTGACGTCCAAAATTTCAGACCACATTTCGTCGGAATTGCGACAGTTCTTCCTGGCGTCGATATTGTGATGCTTCTGGAAAGCGTCGGTCTTGTGACACTTTTGCAATACATCGGTCTTCTGACACTTTTGTACGGCATCGGAAATGCGACAGTTTAGACACGTCGGAAGAGCGACAGTATAAAGACGTCGGAAGAGTGACGTTCAAAACGTCGGACGACATTTCGTCGAAATGGCGAGACTTTACAAACGTTGGAAGCGTGACGTTAAAAACGTCGGACCAAATTTTGTCGGAATGGCGACATTTTACAAACGTCGGTTTGGGAGGCATCGGAAGAGCGACGAGTGTTTGGAAGCGACGGGAAGTGTCGGTAGTGCGACACTTTGTAAAGGCGTCAGAATTGCGACCGCACGAGAAACCACGTTTTTCCCGGCCTCGAACTGTCGCTCTTGCGACGACTATGTGTCGGAAAAGCGACGATTTTGCCGTCGGAAATTGCACCAAATGTTCTAGTGGGTGGACGCACTCGTCCGACTCGTTCACCCAGTCAGGGAATCGAACAAGAGGCACCCCAAGGACATGTCCCCATTTGCCCTGTTTCTGGTGAATGGAAAAGGATAACAATGTCTCAGCCTATGGGATTCATCCCACAATTGGATACTTCTCCAGGTAAAATCTAAATTAAAATTTATTGTTTTATGTATTTTTAATTTCAAACTTATTGTGGTACTCATGTACCCAAATTCTAACAATTTAATGTTTTGTATAGTGGGTCATAGACACATTCATTCCTCGCTAGGGGACCATGGTATGAATGAGGGTCTTATACATGGCATAGGTACACATTAGATCAATTTCTAGTTAAAATGTTCAATTTTACGTTATATTCAATGTTGAACAAGTGAATTTTTTTTCCAAATGACGTGTTTAATGTGAAAAAATTATGCTCCATAGGTGCAAATGTTGGATTTGGGGTTGGCCTTATTGCTGGTGAGGGGCAAACAAGAACAATGTCTCAGCCTGTGGGATTCACCCCACAATTGGATACTTCTCCAGGTAAAATCTAAATGAAAATTTATTGTTTGATGTATGTTTAATTTCAAACTTATTTTGGTACTCATGTACCCAAATTCTAATAATTTAATGTTTTGTACAGTGGGTCATAGACACGTTCATTCCTCGTCAGGGGACCATAGTGTGAACGAAAAGGAAGAGATAGTTTTTCCAACGGGTATTTTCAAATTACCAAACAAGTTTTTTAAATACAAATTTTCCTTATAAATTATTTAATTTTTAATATGTGCAATAATTTAACATGTTACAGGTGGTGGTGGTTGCCCTCCTAGGGGTAGAGGTCATAGGGTTCATGATTTTGCTCGAAATCCGAGCTATGATCCCCTTTACACCCATCCCGGTGATATTCCTGAGCAGATGCCTTGGGAAGATACCATCTCCTTACTTATTGTTGATGGGATGAGGGAGCATTCCATGAGATTGCGCAATGAATTGCAAAGTTTCAATCTCTCTGCCCCTAGTCGAAATTGTCTCCAAATTCTTTTGCACAATTTGGAGAGTTTGATAGAGACTTATCGTGGGGTTGGACCATCAACCCAAGTTTTTTTTGACATGATGCGTAGGAGGAGAGCATCAACGATTGGTATCCACTCCTACAATGAAGTCAAAAGTAAGGTCACTAAAGAAATGGCCTTGTCACTATTTGACTTGCGGCCTGAAGACAAAAAACGTCTGAAGATTGCAAGTTTCAATGATCCTATTATTGCACCCCATATTTATGAGAAGTTCCTGTATGCATACGGGAAGTTCCCAAATAATGATGAGGTGTCGCAATATTTTGTTAGAATGTTGTTTGCTCAATTCCGAGAGCACATGGACCCTAAGTATACAGATACTGGGTCCAAATTCTATGGAGCTAGAAAAGGTCGTACATATGAACGACCTGATGCTATGCGAGATGTTGGGTTTAGGCCTCTAGCACCTCATTTATCAGCTCGAACACCTAGGGTAGTTACACTTCCAGAGGAGTTAGCCCTTATCTCCAGTGCTGCATCAAAAATGAGGGATAAGATACAAGAACATATTGCAGCTGCTTTAGGAGGGGTGGAAGTCGACTTAGGGACGAGCCAACCTTCATCTAGTGCAGGAGGGCATCCATTTGTGAGTATCCCAGATGATGTGTTGAGGGAGATGGAGCGAGATGAGCTTATTGAGTATGCAGCCTCATGTGGAGACCTCTATGAGCAATCCAAGACAATACAAATGCACACCATGGGCGAGGTATGTACAAACAGGTTTTGATCTAACATGTTTTTTTGGTGTATATATACATTTAGTCTCAAAAAACTGACGCCAATATATTTATTTAACTTATGCAGTTTACAACATTCCTAGAACAACATTGCCTTTCCCCTCGTGCTCATTCTATAGATCGTGGACACGATCATGTACAGGTGCCACAGCCATTACTCATTACTATCTATCTATATTTTTGTATGTCAAATTGAAATTGAATTTATGTCACAAATTTATTGGTACGAGTCTTAACATTATGGAATTTTCAGGTTAGCGCTACACATGAAGGGCTACCTGAAGAGATTATTCCTTCTGAGGTTCCAGTCGTGACACAGGTATTGATACTTTTTGTTAAGCATATTTATAGTGTTTATTATATTTCTTTTCGTAAACTTGACTGTTAACTTTGGTTTCTACTTTTCAGGGTACAGAGGATATTGACATGATGCAGACTGAGCCTCAAGGAGATCCTGTAGTCTCTGGGTCAGAGACTCTACATTAAACCATGGTAAGCTCTTACCCTTTCTTCGTTGCTATGGTATTCAAAAAATATCTGAGAGTGTATGAGGACATTCACCTGCCTTTTTTGTAGAATTTGTATCCTAGTTTTTGTATCTTTTCTTATTCAATCAAGAAATTTTTCCCAATTGTCTATGAAGTTATGGATAACTTTATTCAGTTATCAAGATCAATGTTCAAGGTTTATAGTCAACATTGTTTCTTTGATTATATTTGGATACAATGCAAGGCAGTGACTGATTTCAAATAATTGCTATTTTTATATTTCCCGCATTGGTTTATCATCAAGATTGAGTAAGGTATTTACTTTTAGATGCTTTGGAATTTATTACCAACCTATTTAGTATTAAGGAGTGTCTTTCTCTGAATTCAAGGTTATCCAATCTTTATAGTTTACATATGAACCATAGGGATTCATGTGAAGATTTTCCAATATGTATTCTTGTGTGCTATTGAATTCATTTGAATAATGTCCATGGATTTTTTGTCCTATTAATAAAAATTAATGACTACCACATTCACTAGAATTTTTGATATTTTAATGTATTCTTTGAGTGCCAAGGATTTCCATCCCATTCCCATTGATACCTAAGACATCCTATTTTAATTTTTTATATTTCATCCATATAATATACTTATTTTCATAATAAATAGAGGAAGGAGTTTCTCTCTGTTTTAGGGGTGTATTTCTTGTAGGTCTAAGCCACATGTGTGAGATTATCCTAGAAGGAGATTATCATTCTGCTCTAGGCCACATAGAAGGGATTGCTTCTACAGCAACTCATAAAAGTCCATTTTGAGGCCTAGCTTAGGCTGAAGTCATCCTAAGGTATAGTGCAGTTAAGATCAAGTACATATTTTTTTATATATGAAGACCTTGATGTCACAAACACGTGAATTGTAGGAGGATTGAGGAGGAGCCTTAAAGCCCTTCCAGCCATGCTTTGAATTTCTAGTTGAACAAAATAAGGGGAAGTATAGTTGGTCATAAACTCACAGTGATTTGAAGCAGGGTTAAAAAAACTTACTTTTCAAGGAAGTCTCTTAGATCTTCACTCTTGATACTTCACCTCTGAAATAATTGGATGTTTGTTAAATAGCTATGGTCTTGGTATGATTTTCCTATAATGTCATATGGCATATGCTTTAGTAATATTTTTTGCATTATGACATTTTTTCTTGCTTCAGTCATATATGTGTTTCTCATATTACTCTACATTGGTAGAGTTTCCCATATTGGAAATAATGGGTATAACCCATTCCTATATACTCTCAAATTTGTGTATGGATCTCACTGTGCAACGACTGCAATATGGTATTTCTATTACAATGGTATAAGCTTGACCTCAATTTCATCATTTGTATATGAATTATGGTACAATACATGAATATATGGAAGTGCATCCATCAGTTCAGATATGGCTTCTCTGCTCTATTCATATTTTCTATATTCATTCAATTTTGCATTGTATACAAAACAATAATATTCCCCTATATATGGCGTCAGGAATCCTATTCGAGAATGATGTTGCAGTGGAGTAGCTGCAATATCCTCCATCTAAAATATCAATGATCTTGATCATTTTGGGTCGTATTGATTTTCTTCACAATCACGTTCCTTCAATAGTGTCAGCATTCATATATACAGTCACAATTTGATCTTCTTAGCATCATGCTTATCGATCCTTGTTCAGTTTCTAGAAGAATCAATTTTTTACTTTGAATAACAAGTGGTGAGCATCATTAAAGGAAGAAATTTTGTAGGTATCTGAAGACCAGACCTCCCTTGTGACAAGAATCACTACAAGAAGTCAGGTTGACGATTGGACCTTTCATTAGCATAACTCAAGGATGCAACAAGTATTCAATATTTAATGACAAGCATCAGAAACCCTTGATTTTGATCACAAGATTACAATTACAGCACTATATATATATATATATATATATATAAAGGAGAGTTTGCAAATTTGGGATTGTACTTAAAGTCAAACTCACCTCATCAAAGAAAATGGTTTAAACGTGAGGTACATGACTATTCAACATTAACTTGACCGATGCATGCTGAATTTGACACAACTCTTATTTAAATTTGCATGCTGAATTTGACACAACTCACTATGTCAATGGTGACTTGTTCCTCCCCTGTGTAGGATGTTGCTAAAGGAGAAACTGTTATTAAGGAGAAAGAAGAAGAGATGTATGTGTTACAAGAAAAAAATTTCAGTATGGAGAATGTGAGTTTCTTCTAAAAATGATCTGTGGATGATTTATTAAATTGGAACATTTATTTTAAGCATTGTAGCATCATGCATTTATTGTATTCTGATGTGAAATAAGATTAATAGGAGAATACTTTACCTTGCTCACTGTTAATCAACACAAGCACTTTGTCCAGGATCCAGCAACTCCAGTTCCTTATTCTTACTTTAGTATCATGCTCTTTATTGTAATTATCTTCTGATTTCAAATATTGTTTTATTTTTTTAATTTTTGATGGGATTCCATAATAATCTTGTTGTTATTGCAGGAGGAGATCCAAAATCTCATTGATGATCACAAGGCCACACTAGAAGCAAGGAAAACTGAGTTTGAAGCTGAGATTGAACAACGACAATCCTTATGCAAAGAAAGAGAGGAAGCTTTAAGATTGTTTGAGTAGCTTAAGAAATTGAAAACAGAGTTAAATGTGATCAGGCTTGGCAGCTGACAATATGATACAGCTGGAAAGATTTATTGAAGGTTCCCAAATTTGTACAAATGAAGGTTTAGTGAAAAAATTAGTGAGATTTAAAATTGGCTATAATCCTAATGAGATCAAATAAGAGGAATCTGTTCGTAGCCTTGCTATTTCTGTAATTAGTGAGATTTAAAATTGGCTATAAGCCTAATAAATAGTTCGTAGCCTTGTTATCTCTGTAATCTGTACTGCTAGAAAATTGGCAGAAACCAAGACTGAAAATATTTGATATATTTTGGAAATCGAGTTTCGGCAGTACAATATGGATTTCTTTTATTCAGATTGAAAAATCTTTGTAGTGATGAACCTCATATTAATATTTATTGTTATCCATTTTAATTTATGACAAGTGGTGAGTATCACAAATAAGGTGACTAAAATAAATGTTTTTTTCTTGTTTATTATACATTTTCTACTGTGTTGAAATCGAGTATAATTCTTTTACAAATTTGTGCCAATATTTGAAGGCAATGTGCTTTCTTGTAGTGGTGCTAATGCATGGATGTTCACGGAAAATCTAAAGCAGGATTTGATATGTGGATGAAAGAGACTCTTAACACATGTCCTAAGTCAGCTAGAAGAAGGCAATAAAACGAGGTTGATTGGCCCGAGAACGCAAAATAAAGATAGGAGGTTTATGATAGACAAATAAGACAGTGACAGATGGGTACACAAGGGAAAAAGATCACTTTGAAAGTGGACAAGTTCTCTAGGAAAACTTTTCCCTCCGATACCCATCTATCACTACAACTTATTTGTATGTCATAAAACTCCTGTAACTTGCTTATCTGATGGTGGTGAGTATTCTTTAATATGCCTCCACTGCTCATCTAATTTCACCTTGAATTAGCATTTTCATTACCCAAGTTGGGTCCACCCAATAAAATCCAAAGAAAATTTTGAAGTGCATGATAAGCATATTGAAAAAAACTATCATAACATGGAATTTCATCTCACATTTCCAAAATAAGAAACAACTTTCCAAATTAGGGAACATGTTTCCGGGCCATATCATATGTGTTTCCACATTTCACTGTGTTTTTGGTGATGGTACCAACCATGTACTTGTGTTTCCCACAACATAACCAAATATTTATATCGGTGCAAAGTTCAAACAGACATCAGTCTCAATTTATTGAAGCAACATGAGCCAGAATCTTCACATTTTGAGGATATTCTGTTACAGCCTTGGTCTAGAAGCTAACCTATGCAAAAAAGAAGATCATGACTTTCAATATGTCCAATAATTTTTTTCAAGATGGTCACTCTTATAAAGGTGACAATATTATAAGGGGTATCTTCCTATACCTAACTAGGTGTTCATTTTATGTCTCTAGCTTTGGAGATGAGATTTTCTAAGGCTTACATTGTCCTTCATATACTAGAAAGGTGTTACCCACCATGTGCATTTCAAACACTTTAATCAATCATCATCAATTCCATCGTCAATTAATTCCATCCACTCGGGATTGCAAATCATATTTGACAAAATGGAACCAAAATCCACCTTGTGGTCAATTCGAGAAAACACTTCAGCCATAGCAGTATTGTTGTTGATCCTACATGATTTACAAATGGACCAACAGGTCATAAAATAAGGCATCATGGCAACAATAAGGAATGGAAGCAACTAGAAATGTACTGAAGCCTGGAATAGTAGTAGCCAAATTCAAGATGGAGAAAAGTCCAATTTCCTTAGTCCTCGGCATTAAATTATATTCAAGATGAGCACTAGATGATGAGATGAGACTTTGAGGCTCGTAGAGCAAAATCCCACACCAAATCGAGTAGAACATGTAGTTGTTATAGGTTATCTTACTCATGTCAAATTTGTGATCAATGTACTGTGGTACAGATGGGAAGTTCTTTGCTTGTTTGATTTTAATAATAGAGTTCTGGTACAGGACACAATTATAGTGAATGTGTTTGCACATTCACAAATTTATGCCACATTCACTGTAATTACACAAAGTTTCTCATTTTTTTAACAACAGTTGTGGTTAAAATATAGTTCAAGCAATTGAAAAATGTTAATTCAATTGACATCTAGCACACAAGATTGAATCAAACGTTCTCCTAAGTAGAGAATTTTAAAAGTGGGTATTTCCCATCTGATGTAACATTTTAATTGTAAAATTTTACATGGCCATTGTTTCAAAAGCATTCTTAAATATCCCCATCATTTTTTTTTAGTGTAAAGAATCAAAGATTAATTGAGATAGATTTTATATTAATAATATCTTTGTTTTCTGGCTGTTGACAAAGTCCAAAGGAATTTTTTTTTTCTAGTCTTGGTTGAGAGATATTCTTGCAAAAGCAAACTTTCATCTTTGATTGCTTTAAATTCCCTAAGCATCTATGGTCTTATCTTGTATGTATTTCTTGCTTCTAATTTTCTTGTGAGAGACTAAACTCCCACACTCTACATTGCCATAGTAGTACTAGCATGATGACGATGTAAATGATTTTTTCCACGACTATTACACTGTTATCCTTTCCAAAACAACTATCTAGTCTCATCTTGTTTTTTTTCTTTGGTATTGTTGCACTTGCAAACACTAGGGAATAAATTCAGTGATACATAATTGTAGTGTTCTATTTTAGCAAAACTTTCAAGATATTGAAATCGATTTGGCTAAAAGAGAGGACTCTTTTAGATCTAGTTTCACATTTATTTTAAATTCAAATCTAAACTAGTAAAGAAGCTAAGAATTGACAGTTTGTTGGTCACCATCATGACATTGAAACTTCAAGCAGCATTATATTGACTAGATAGAGTAGAAGGATTATAGTTATGGATCCATAGATTATTATTTGGCAATCAACCTCCAAATATTATCAAACTTTTTAATATATTATTTACACGATATAATTGCACTCTTAATGCTTTGGGATATATAATCTCCAAAAGTTACACACTAGGTGTTGTCACTGGCAGTGACTGTCACCTTGTCATTAACAAATGGGTGTTGTTTATAGGGTTGCAGTTTCAGGGCTAGGTTTGCAAGGTTTCCTTCGAATCCCTCATTTCTCTGTCAATGGCTTTGAAAGGCTAAGAGAACAGTGGAGCCAAGAGTGTTATAGTTCTAGTCCATGTCATTGTCATGTTCTAGAATCCAGAGACTTCTTCCTGGAGTAGCCTCTGTTTATGCTTTTCTGAGGAATATTTATGCAGAGATAAGAAATTATTCAACCAATGATGTAGAGTTCTTATTTTCGCATGGTTAAGGAATGTTTTAGATTGTGACATTCATGAAGTTGTTTTGACAGATCCTCAACATTCCTTCAGCTATGGTGAACTTCATTTATCATTTGATCGGCCTCGTTGCTATAATTTTCAAGGACAGCCTAGATGATATTCATGTGAGATGTCCCCATTTTCTTGCTCGTACAAAAAATAAAATGGTGCGATGCCAAGCTTTATGGTTATCTATGTCTAGAAACTTCCTTCAATCAGTTTTTCCCCCTTACCTTAGCTTCTGCTGAAGGGCAAGGAATTCCAACATGAGTCCTTTTGTATTTTCCAAATAGTTATTCCCAGTTAAATTTATTTTGGGTACATGTGTTATGATATGGAAAGTAATGAGACATTTTTTTCTCCATCAAATTACTTTAATTTGATATTTCAAAGGTTGAAATCAGAATATACATAGTACTATCTTTTCAGATCTTGCTGAGCCTTAAGGACTAGATACAATATCACAAATTCCAGTTTGTCATCTATTCCCATTAGTTACACTCTTCCTGTATCAATTAAGACCCCAAAATGTGCATTAAAACACCAAAAAGGGTATATACGTGAGGATTTTATGCCTTTCCATCCTCATAACTTGCCATTTTATTATTACAAAGTAAAACAAAACTCCTCTGAAGAAGTTAATACTAGAGAAGAAACAGGACTGGAGAAGAAACAGTTTCGTGCTGGAGTTATCAATACTTGAAATCCTTCACAGAAAAGGGTCCAGCCATATTTTTCAATATATATGGTGGGTCCAGAACCAAGCCATTCTTCACAAGTTTATTACGCTCGAAGATACAAGTGGCCTCATTGAAAAGTAAGTCAAGGACGTTAAAACATAGACTATGAGGAATTCGGGTTCGAATAATGCCAGATCTGAACAAAGACATTCCAAGGGTTTCTTTGATAGCACCAAACAAGGATATCCCCTGCATTGTGGTGTTGGAGCAGTATTTTTAATCAAAATAACCATTGCCTCCTCAAATATGCTCCTGGGCAAGGTACCAATACCAAGGCTGAATTTACAGGTTTATGCATCTCCTATTATACACAACTAGTCATCTGGAGTAAAAAAGATGCAAGTTCTAAGGTGACTCTAAGTTTGTGAATGATTGGGATTGATTGGGCTAACAAAAAAGCTAAGGTAAATGTTCTAAAAATCAATCATATCCTTTGGGATATCACTCTTGAGAGGAAAGGCTGAGATAAATGTTCTAAAAATCAACCATATCCTTTGGGACATCACTCTTGAGAGGAAAATCTCGAAAGGACCTCTTCCATGCATATCTACAAAGAATTTAATGAACAAGCTGACAAAATTTACAAAAAAGCATTACAATTGCAAACTGGATCTTTTGGACAATATGAACTTTGGAACGACCGAGAGATCAATGGAAATGGCATTCTATTTTTAGTTGATAACTGTTTTTACAGAGTCTGTTTTATTCCTACAGTTTTGAGGATATCTGGTTTTTTTTTAAAGTCATAGACAGTAAATACCTCCCAGGTATAGCGAATTGAATGAACAAGCTGCCAAAATTTCCTTGAAACAACTACAATTTCCAGCTGGAACTTTGGGATGACCAAGAGATCAATGGAAATGGAATTCCATTTTTAGTTTCATCAACTGTTTTTACATAGTAATTTTCATTTCTACAATTTAATGATTTCTTTTTTTCTTTTTTTTAAAGGTCATGGACGGTAAATACCTAAGCATCTATGGTCTTATCTTGTATGTATTTCTTGCTTCTAATTTTCTTGTGAGAGACTAAACTCCCACACTTTACATTGCCATAGTAGTACTAGCATGATGAAGATGTAAATGATTTTTTCCACAACTATTACACTGTTATCCTTTCCAAAACAGCTGTCTAGTCTCATCTTGTTTTTTTTCTTTGGTATTGTTGCACTTGCAAACTTATTGCGGAATAAATTTAGTGATACATAACTGTAGTGTTTAATTTTAGCAAAACTTTCTAGATATTGAAATCGATTTGGCTAAAAGAGAGGACTCTTTTAGATCTAGTTTCACATTTACTTTAAATTCAAATCTGAACCAGTAAAGAAGCTAAGAATTGACAGTTTTTTGGTCACCATCATGACGTGGACACTTCAAGCAACATTATATTAACTAGATGGAGTAGAAGGATTATAGTTATGGATCCATAGATTATTCTTTGGCAATCAACCTCCAAATATTATCAAACTTTTTAATATATTATTTACACGATATAATTGCACTCTTAATGCTTTGGGATATATAATCTCCAAAAGTTACACACTGGGTGTTGTCACTGGCAGCGACTATCACCTTGTCACTAACAAATGGGTGTTGTTTATAGGGTTGTAGTTTCAGGGCTAGGTTTGCAAGGTTGCCTTCGAATCCCTCATTTTTCTGTCAATGGCTTTGAAAGGCTAAGAGAACAGTGGAGCCCAGGGTGTTATATTTCTGGTCCATGTCATTGTCATGTTCTAGAATCCAGAGACTTCTTCCTGGAGTAGCCTCTGTTTATGCTTTTCTGAGGAATATTTATGCAGGGATAAGAAATTATTCAACCAATGATGTAGAGTTCTTATTTTCGCATGGTTAAGGAATGTTTTATATTGTGACATTCATGAAGTTGTTTTGGCAGATCCTCAACATTCCTTCAGCTATGGTGAACTTCATTTTTCATTTGATCGGCCTCATTGTTATAATTTTCAAGGACAGTTTGGATGATATTCATGTGAGAAGTCCCCATTTTCTTGCTCGTACAAAAATTAAAATGGTGCGATGCCAAGCTTTATGGTTATCTATGTCTAGAAACTGCCTTCAATTAGTTTTTCCCCATTACCTTAGCTTCTGCTGAAGGGCAAGGAATTCCAACATGAGTCCTTTTGTATTTTCCAAATATTTTTCCCCAGTTAAATTTATTTTGGGTACATGTGTTATGATATGGAAAGTAATGAGACATTTTTTTCTCCATTAAAATACATTAATTTGATATTTCAAAGGTTGAAATCAGAATATACATAGTACTGTCTTTTCATATCTTGCTGAGCCTTAAGGACTAGATACAATATCACAAATTCCAGTTTGTCATCTATTCCCATTAGTTACACTCTTCCTATATCAATTAAGACCCCAGAATGTGCATTAAAACACCAAAAAGGGTACATACGTGAGGATTTTATGCCTTTCCATCCTCATAACTTGCCATTTTAGTATTACAAAGCAAAACAAAACTCTTCTGAAGAAGTTAATACTGGAGAAGAAACAGTTTCATGCTGGAGTTCTCCATACTTGAAATCCTTCACAAAATAGGGTCCAGTCATATTTGTCAATATATATGGTGGGTCCAGAACCAAGCCATTCTTCACAAGTTTATTACGCTCGAAGATACAAGTGGCCTCATTGAAAAGTAAGTCAAGGACGTTAAAACATAGACTATGAGAAATTCGGGTTCGAATAATGCCAGATCTGAAAAAAGACATTCCAAGGGTTTCTTTGATAGCACCAAACAAGGAGATCCCCGGAATTGTGGTGTTGGAGCAGTATTGTTAATCAAAATAACCATTGCCTCCTCAAATATGCTCCTGGGCAAGGTACCAATACCAAGGCTGAATTTACAGGTTTATGCATCTCCTATTATACACAACTAGTCATCTGGAGTAAAAAAGATGCAAGTTCTAAGGTGACTCTAAGTTTGTGATTAATTGGGATTGATTGGGCTAACAAAAAAGCTGAGGTAAATGTTCTAAAAATCAATCATATCCTTTGGGATATCACTCTTGAGAGGAAAGGCTGAGATAAATGTTCTAAAAATCAACCATATCCTTTGGGACATCATTCTTGAGAGGAAAATATCGAAAGGACCTCTTCCATGCATATCTATAGATAATTGAATGAACATGCTGACAAACTTTCCAAAAAAGCATTACAATTGCAAACTGGATCTTTTGGACAATATGAACTTTGTAATGACCGAAAGATCAATGGAAATGGCATTCTATTTTTAATTGAATACTGTTTTTACAGAGTATGTTTTATTCCTACAGTTTTGAGGATATTTGGTTTTTTTTTTTAAGTCATAGACAGTAAATACCTCCCAGGTATAGTGAATTGAATGAACAAGCTACCAAACTTTCCTTGAAACAACTACAACTGCCAGCTGGAACTTTGGGATGACCAAGAGATCAATGGAAATGGAATTCCATTTTTAGTTTCATCAACTGTTTTTACATAGTAATTTTCATTTCTACAATTTAACGATTTCTTGTTTTTTTTTTTTTAAAGGTCGTGGACGATAAATACCTAAGCATCTATGGTCTTATCTTGTATGTATTTCTTGCTTCTAATTTTCTTGTGAGAAACTAAACTCCCACACTCTACATTGCCATAGTAGTACTAGCATGATGAAGATGTAAATGATTTTTTCCACAACTATTACACTGTTATCCTTTCCAAAACAACTGTCTAGTCTCATATTGTTTTTTTTCTTTGGTATTGTTACACTTGCAAACTTATTGGGAAAAAAATTCAGTGATACATAACTGTAGTGTTTAATTTTAGCAAAACTTTCTAGATATTTAAATCGATTTGGCTAAAAGAGAGGACTCTTTTTTATCTAGTTTCACATTTATTTTAAATTCAAATCTGAACCAGTAAAGAAGCTAATAATTGACAGTTTTTTGGTCACCATCATGACATTGACACTTAAGCAACATTATATTGACCAGATAGAGTAGAAGGATTATAGTTATGGATCCATAGATTATTCTTTGGAAATCAACCTCCAAATATTATCAAAATTTTTAATATATTATTTACACGATATAATTGCACTCTTAATGCTTTGGGATATATAATCTCCAAAAGTTACACACTAGGTGTTTTCATTGGCAGCGACTGTCACCTTGTCACTAACAAATGGGTGTTGTTTATAGGGTTGCAGTTTCAGGGCTAGGTTTGCAAGGTTGCCTTCGAATCCCTCATTTCTCTGTCAATGGATTTGAAAGGCTAAGAGAACGGTGGAGCCCAGAATAATGCTAGAATAATGGCTTTTTCGAGTTCGAATAATGCCAGATCTGAACAAAGACATTCCAAGGGTTTCTTTGATAGCACCAAACAAGGAGATCCCCCGCATTGTGGTGTTGGAGTAGTATTGTTAATCAAAATAACAATTGCCTCCTCAAATATGCTCCTGGGCAAGGTACCAATACCAAGGCTGAATTTACAGGTTTATGCATCTCCTATTATACACAGCTAGTCATCTGGAGAAAAAAGATGCAAGTTCTAAGGTGACTCTTAGTTTGTGATTGATTGGGATTGATTGGGCTAACAAAAAAGCTGAGGTAAATGTTCTAAAAATCAATCATATCCTTTGGGATATCACTCTTGAGAGGAAAGGCTGAGATAAATGTTCTAAAAATCAACCATATCCTTTGGGACATCACTCTTGAGAGGAAAATCTTGAAAGGACCTCTTCCATGCATATCTACAGAGAATTGAATGAACAAGCTGACAAAATTTCCAAAAAATCATTACAATTGAAAACTGGATCTTTTGGACAATATGAACTTTGGAACGACCGAGAGATCAATGGAAATGGCATTCTATTTTTAGTTGATAACTGTTTTTACAGAGTCTGTTTTATCCCTACAGTTTTGAGGATACCTGGTTTTTTTTTTAATTCATAGACAGTAAATACCTCCCAAGTATAGTGAATTGAATGAAAAAGTTGCCAAACTTTCCTTGAAACAACTACAATTAAAGCACATACAAATCTGCTCTGCAACAAAGATGTTATATCAAATGATAAACAAGTGTACACTGGAAAATTGCATTAGACAATTGGTATGTTATTCTTCATTCTATAGAAATGAGAACCATTCAAAATAAATTAAGTAAAGAAATATACTTGGATGCAACATTAATCATGTGAGATACCACAGTTCAGTAAAACCTACAAAGTTTACTTTAAGTATGAATTTCTTTCAGTGTATGATATCACCGCAATGTTGTTAAAATATAGATTGTATATTGATACAAATCATGTAGAAAAATATGGACTGTATATTGATACAAATCTTGTAGAGAAATCAAAATAAATATAGTAAAGTAAAGAAATATACTTGGATGCAATATAATCATGTGACGTGCCACAGTTCAGTAAAACCTACAAATTTTACATCAAGTATGAATTTCTTTCAGCGTATAACATCACTGTAGTGTTCTTAAAATATAAATTGCATATTAATACAAATCTTGTAGAGTGATAAAAGTTAAACTAGAGAACTGATGATCATCACTTTACAAAATGGCAAGTTTACTTAAAAAAAATTCCATGAAGAAACCTGGAAAGATTGGAATCAGGCATTGCAAGGGTAAACAAACTTCATAGTGGATATTCTGAGTTTTGCATCTGAAACATGCTAAAACAATAATATCAAACTTTCAAAGTCTGATTTCAACTTGGTGAAACATAAGGTGAAATGCAGGTCATTCCCATTAATTTGGCATCTAATTTGACATTGATTTGATTGTTTCAAGCATGTAGATTATGGTTTTAACTTGGCATCGATCTAATTGTTTCAAGCATCGATCATGATCACCATCATATCCATACAAAAAAAGGGGCGAGTTAAGATCATCTAGGAGTAAACATGATGGACACATTAAATCACCATGGACACATTAAATCACCATATATTAATTATCTAGCAAAGCACCCTAATCCAATAGATCATAATATATTATTCTTACCAACACACATCTAAGCATCCACATGTCAATTTATTTGTTCAAGCAATCCACAATATAGTATTAAACTATATAAAGTCCAATGCATTGTAGCAATTATATGTTCTAACCCTAGAATCAAAGTTCATTGTTCATCTTGAACAATGTGTTCCACTCATATGAAATGTGCTAGTGGAAAATTTTCCAAAATGGAATCATGATCATCTATCGATAACCTCCATTGTTGCTGTTTTTTTCTACTCTTCACTTGCTTCAACTGCAGTCGAGTTGCTATGACCAAGTGACTATATTGGGCATAAATAACCTCTGGCTGGTAATCTTGAAAAATAATATGATCTTTACATTTCTTTACTTCTTCAAAGAAATGTCCCATTAACACCATTGAACTGAATGGGTATGTATAATTTGATGGATCATTATACTCTTGCAACAGCGTGGATTTAGACATAGTGCATCGTAATAAATAATAATGCACTTTTTCTTGATTATTTTCTAGTGCAATGACAGTGAAGACATCACCTTCTCTAACCATATCAGAGACATGATCATAATCATTGTCAATCATAGCCACTTCATTGTCCATTTCCTTGTCACTCACGTTTCCAAATGGGGGCAATGGTGTCAATTGTTCGAGTTTCCATGGTTGAACAAATTTCTTAATTTGGTTTTCACATTCATTGATGGACTCTGTCTGATCAATACATGCATAACAAAAGCAAGAGCACTTTCGTTTCTCAATGCAATGTATATTTGTCATGTCCTTACTCCTAATTGAGTGTGAAATTCTTGTTTTAGGGATTACACTGGCATTATATGGAAATGATCTATCAACATCACCCATTACAATATTCCAAAAGTATCTGCTTGAGAAAAACACACACATATGTATGAGTCAAATTTTGAAAAATATTAAATATTTTTTTGATAACAAAATACGTGCACATATATGTATACACATATATATATCTACACATGTATAATATATTGTTAGTTAAATGTGTATGCCTACCTGTGCACATCATCCATCCTTGGGTTCGATACATGACTTAAATTGTCCTTGCACCAATTAACAAAATCTAAAGAATTTGCAAGTCGAGAAGCTGAGTGATTCAATTGATACCTCCTAAGTGCACGTTTTATGCATGCCCCAACACCATCATGCTCTCCTTTTCCATGCCCTGTCTCAAAGAAATTCCATGTATGTTGAATGTTGATTTTCCTATGAAGACGAGACAACCAATAGAACGATCTTGCTGATTTAAATTGACCAGCACAACCATCTGACCATACCCAATGTTCTTTAAAAGTGACTCTTCATTTCAACAATTCATTATAAATAACATTAAAAAAATGTTGAACAAAAAACGTGTCATGTGTTCGATCATCACTAATGTAGAAATGGTACTCCTTAATCACCTTACGATTATTTTCATCGCTATCAAAACCATCGATAGCAAGCTCTGCACGTCTATACAAAATATGCACAAATATCGATACTTGGTTTGAATGATAATACTCACTTTGTATCTCCTTTTGTGGACTAAACGTGTAATTCTCAGCGAAATCAACCACTGATAATATTGTTCCTTTTGGGAACACCTCACGTGATTTCTTGAACTATAAATCCTGCCATCGTGCTATATGACAATGCTTAATATATTTGTATATTTGCACCCTGAACTTCTCTATAAAATATGTCACTGGAATCTCATCGTCAAGTAAAGTGATATTTTTTTATGTTGTGCTTGAATCTGCAACAGGAGTGTAAGTAACATATTCATATCTCTTCCAATTCAGACTGAGATTTGACAGTCTGGGATCATTAGGATCAATGGGATACTTTTCATTGTAGAGTGCCAAATGAGAACATTTGTCGCATTTTCTTCCACCAACACATTCCTTTTTATAAAATAATTCATTATTCTCTCGTGGACATAATATCTTTGACAAAAATTCACGAAAACTTGAAGGAGGAGGGTCATTTGACCAATATTTTATGCCAAATTTTACAAATGTCTCATACAATAATTCAAATTCTACATGGTATCGACAACAACATGTGTCTCGAACAATGATAGGCCTGACATACCATGGTTTAAGCTTCACAAATGTGCTAAGGGAAATCTTCACATCAGTATTACTCTCCATAAAGTTCTCGAATAATTCTACTTGATTGACCTGTGTTATATGTTTGGAATGAGATTCATAAACTCCCTTAGATATACGGTGTTGCAGTTGATCCTTTTCATTTGGCGACACACGAGAGTTCGAATCCCAAAACTCTTTTACCCTATCCCTCACACCATCAGGAAGTCTATCATGATATGGACGCCTGCAAATATTAGCCCAACATGCAAGTTCATCATTCTCATCTATTTGAGTTCTAAATTTTGAATGCCTCCATAAAATTTTTCTTAATGTTTTAATCAATTTTGAAGTTATTGGAATCTAAGCTTCTGTGATCCATAATGTAAATTTGTAGAAATTTTTCGGTAGTAATCACATGCAAAAGAACGAGGTGACGCGTTTCGAACCAACCAGTGTGGTTCATCATCAAGACTATGAAGTTGTTGACATCAACCGACTTGATGAAGTTCCTTTCGCAACTGCACCTGTTAAAAGTGCTCTACGAGCATTCTTTGCAACATCAGATCGCCCTTTGGCTAGTATGCCAAGCGCTGATGTCACATTTTTTGTTACCATTTCATTTGCTAAAACCTCTTTTTCACTTTTAATGCCCAATAATTCCACAACATTTTTGAGAGATTTGTGCTTTATAAGTCCACATAATAGTTGAGCTTGTGCTATGATAGATAAACCTTTAAAAGTATGTTTCAATATAGATTTTAATTTATCTCGAACTGTCCTTTTAGCCAATAGTGGTCCCAATTCTTCCATTTTAGTTGCATCCATATTTTCTAGAAACTTGTAGTTGTATACAACGTTCTTGGAACTTCCAATTAATTGCAATGAAATTGGATGTGTGGTAGTATCTTCTTGTGGTTCTGATGTTGTCCCTGCATAAAAAACAATATTAAAACTTTTAATTTGAAATTGACATATACATATTTTTAATTTTAAAACTATTTTGAACTACAATGTTTAAAAAAAAAATACAATTTATTCAATTGAAGAAACTATTGACTCACCAGTGACATCGATATCAATATTCTCTTGGAAATTTGTGGTAGTATCTTTATGTGGTTCTAATGTTGTCCCTGCATAAAAAACAATATTAAAACTTCTAATTTGAAATTGATCTGTATACATATTTTTAATTTTAAAACTATTTTGAACTACAATGTTTAAAAAAAAAAATACAATTTATTCAAATTGAAGAAACTATTGACTCACCAGTGACATCAATATCAATATTCTCTTGGACATTTGTGGTAGTATCTTCTTGTGGTTCTGATGTTGTCCCTGCATAAAAAACAATATTAAAACTTCTAATTTGAAATTGACCTGTATACATATTTTTAATTTTAAAACTATTTTGAACTACAACGTTTAAAAAAAAAATACAAAATTCAAATTGAAGAAACTAAATTGACTCACCAGTGACATCGATATCAATTATATTCTCGTTGACAAGTTCCTCAACATTTCTCATTTCCTCGTCATTGTCATGTACCTCTACATCTATTTCACGATGCTCTACCTCCACATTTCCTTCATGCCTTAATCTTTCCCTTTCCTCTCGCTTTTTTTTTTGTAATCTCTCATTTTTATCCTTTAAATCTTTTATTTTTCGATCGCACCTTGATATGCAATTCCTTTGGTTTCCCATGTTCACAAAATTGGAAACCTAAAATCCAATTCTATTTGGACCAAATACCTAACAAAACATAAAGAGTTTAGACTAAGTACTTCATGCTTTCTGTTAAACACCATGTTGAAGCACACACATGGTGTATGAGGAAGATGAGCACACACACAAGAGACTAAACACACAATGAAAGATAAGCATGAGGCTTTCTTATTTTCCATTATACAAAGATGTACATTTATAGTACAATGGTGTGACTCTTGGTTTCACATTCCAAGGTCACTTGGACTCCATTGTGACTTTTCGCATTCCACACCTACCCATGTAGGATTAGGTGTTCCAACATCCCCCCTTAATCCGAGGGGGTATGTGTGAGTCCAAGAAAAGAGTTGTAATACAAATCTGCAAAGTATACATGGCAGCACTTCGGCTGAATCAACTCTCTGAAATGTTGGAAAAAAGGGGTGGTTTTAGGATGACCACAAACACTGGAACGCAAAACTTGTTGCAGTTCCCGGAACTCTTCCAAAACTGGCAAAAAGCTGAAGGCTTCTGCTAGAGGAATTGTCCCTCATAAAAAGGGGAGACCTTCGACCTAAAAGAAGGGAGGTCTACTACCTGTGGTGGTTTTAGGTTGTCCACCAACCAAAGATGATGGTTTTAGGTTATCCACCAACCGAAAATGATGGTTTTAAGTTATCCACCAACCAAAGATGATGGTTTTAGGTTATCCACCAACCGAAAATGATGGTTTTAGGTTATCCACCAACCGAAGGCATGCTCATGGGCATCCGTGTCTCTGGCTACATCTCTGAATCCGGAATGACGAATTGTGACTCAGGCTCGCTTGAACTCTGGCTGCAACTCTGAATCTGGAATGAGAGATTGTGGCTCAGGCTCGCTTGATCTGTCGTCGAAGCTTGTACATGATCACCATTTTCCCCCCTGTCAGGGACAAGGTGAGATGATGGCGAAAACTCAACTGCAAGTTTGCTCAATATCCGTGAACAAGTTCTAACATGTGTCGTAAACATCTTCTTAGCTGCTGATGCCCATTGCCAAGAAGCGATCCATCCAAGATGAATCTTGGTTCTTGCAGGAGGCTTGTGTCTGAAGCATCTGTCTGAAGAATGGGTGTGCCGACCACAATGCTTGCATGGATGAAGATCAAAACAGTGATCTTTCATATGGCCAACTCGATCATAGTGTTGGCATTTCTCAATCTGTTGTGGAAGTGGAGCATGATCTGGAACAGCTGCAGGTGAACTGTCATACAGGAATCCGGCACTCTGAAATCTGATGGGCTTTGTGTAGTCTGGAATATGAAAGGACACATCCTTGTCATATCCAAGACCAGTTCGGTGCTTGTTGTGGACAAGCTCTTCCCAAGGTCTGATGATGGGCTTGAGAAGTGCAGGCTGAACTGCTGCATCTGCATGTACATCTGCTCTTGTGCAAGGCACTGAATGTGGATCAACTGCAACTTTACTGACTTGCTGCTGATGAGAGTCTTTCTCAATCTTCTGAATAGAAACAGGTTCAGAATGGTGACTCTTTTGCTGAAGTTCGTCTTGCTGAAGTTGAGTTTCCAACTGAAAAAACTCAATCTTTTCTTGTGCATCTTGTAAACAAATCTGAATATTACAAATAGCATTCTTGCTCATTTTTATCACATCATCAACATTTGAATGAATGAGGTTTTTCAACAACTCTAATACCTCATTGATTTTGGCCATTTCAACAACTTAGGCTCAAAAAATGAAAGGGTGTCGGCTTCAACCGAAAATGCACCCGTTTACAATGTGATTCAACAACAAAGATTAATGACTCAAAAGAATCTCAAAGTACAAAGTGTGCTCCTCAAATGATGGAGGGCAATCAACAATCCAACAACTCAAATTTTCTGATTCCAACTATGAATGAAGAGGCAATGTCTACTCACAATACAATGTCAATGCAATACAATATTTCTGCAAAATATGTGCAGCTGAAAATACTAGTGCAAAGGACCTTTAAGGCAGCTGAAATTTCTTCAAAGAGCTGTTTTCAATGATGGCAAACTTGTCTTCAAATGTGAAATCTTCAAAAAATCACTCTCATGTCAAAAATCACACAATGTCAAATTTCACTTTATTCTTCTATATGTATAGTCCATGTCATTTCTTCAATTCTGCTCACATATCATTCCTCTTTTTCTGCTGTTCAAATCTTCTCTCTCCTCTCTCTCTCTCTGCTGTTTTTTTTTTTCTTTTAAATTAATTGAAAATTAATTAAAAAAATAATTATTTGGGATTAAAAAAATTGAGGGGGGGATAATAAAAAAGAGTATCATATGGAGGGGGTTTGTTAATTGGGGGAGGGAGATTAATTGGGATGGGAATAATTAAAAAATGAGGAGGGGATTTTATTTTTTATTTATATATATATATATTTTTAAAGAAATTAATTAAAAATTTGAAAAAGGGATTAATTTATAAAAATGGGAAAAGGGAAAATTTTAAAAAGGAGTCTAATATTAAAATGGGGGAGGGAGTATTATAGTGGAGGAGGAGTTAAGGGGGTGTGGGTGAGTCGTATTTTAAATTTTAAAATTAAAAAAACGAGATTAGATGTTGGGGAGAGGGAGGGTATTAAGTTAAAATTGATGTGGGGGGTTCATATTATATGGGTGGGGGGTATATATAAAAACGAATTTAAAAAAGTGAGGGGCGGGGTATTAATGAACGGAGAGGGGGCGGATATTATATGAAAGGGGGAACGAATTAAAAAGGAGGGGAGATATTAAAAATTCAGAAGTCGATTTTAAATTACAAAAGAGAGGGAAAAGACTGCCGTGGGAGGGCGTTGGATAACGGTTGAGTGGGATGGGTAGTCGAGGGGTAGGGCAGAGAGATTGGTGTATAGTCGCGTTCAAATCCGTGGGAGGTGAGGCCGAGAGCGGCAGGCAGGTTCGTGGGAAGGAAACAACGCAGGCGTGGGAGTATAAGGGGGTTGTAGTGTATTGTTTGGTGGAGTGAATAAAATTTTTAAAATTTAAAAACGCTGTCTTAAATTTTTTTTTTTGAAACGCTGGAATGGCCGAACGGCCGAAGGGTAGTGTGTTAAGAGCGTTGGGAAATGAGCATTGCAGAGCTGTAAGGAGAGCGCCGTAAGGCTGGAGCTTGAATGAAGTGAGCAGGTTGCAGGTGAATAGGGTGTATGGGGAGGCCGCAGAATGGGAGAAGGTGAGGGGCCGGCGTAGGTATGGGATCGATGAGTGAGGGCCGGTTGGTATGTGAGGTAATGCTGCAGAGAGAGTGTTGTAAGTAAAAGCCGTGTGGTGCAGAGGGACCGAGCGAATACAGAGGAGGAGTCGAATGCAATGAGTGGGCGGCTGTTGTGAACAGATGCAGAGGAATTTTTTATTTTTTTATTTTTATTTTTATTTTTTATTTTTTTTTGTTATTTTTTTTTAATTTTTTTTTTTATTAAATTAACAGCAGAGTAGAGCAGAGAAAATGAGTAAAACTGAGACTCCAGATTTTAAAGCAGCAGCAGGAAATTTCTTCAGAAATGCAGGATTTCAGGGAGTAATACACCGCAGAAAAATTTGCAGAGATTGCCAATAAAACTTCAAAATTTTTCCAAGAAAATGGACTTTAAAAATGCAGAATTCTCCAGAAAATTTTAGCAGTAAAACCCAGAAATTTTTCCAATAGCTCAGCAGCAGAAAAACTCAAAATTCTTTTCCATTAAAAAGCCAGAAACTTCTACTAAACTCCCTTTAAACAAGTTTCAAAGAACTCTTCAATGGTGAAATTAATAGAAATTCGCAGAAAATGAGAATGTAACCTCTGTGATGGGTAGTGTTGCTCGCCTTTCTTCAAAACCATTGCCTATTTTCCTCTTCAAAACAAATTCGAATGCTGCTCCTTCTTCTGAATGC
This sequence comes from Pinus albicaulis, assembly GCA_034641835.2. Classification (NCBI taxonomy): domain Eukaryota; kingdom Viridiplantae; phylum Streptophyta; class Pinopsida; order Pinales; family Pinaceae; genus Pinus; species Pinus albicaulis. The sequence continues at coordinate 1,633,991,044 of CM076580.1, read as the reverse complement.
TGCTCCTTCTCCAAAACCACTTTCTCAATGTGGCAAAAAGACTGCTACAAACACTTGAGTGCTGCAAAAAAACCAACAATTTTTGCAGATATGCATAGGCCATAAACACAAATGGCTCACTCAAAGTGGAGCAGGGCCAGCAATCGCCTGCTCTGATACCATGTTAAACACCATGTTGAAGCACACACATGGTGTATGAGGAAGATGAGCACACACACAAGAGACTAAACACACAATGAAAGATAAGCGTGAGGCTTTCTTATTTTCCATTATACAAAGATGCACATTTATAGTACAATGGTGTGACTCTTGGTTTCACATTCCAAGGTCACTTGGACTCCATTGTGACTTTTCATATTCCACACCTACCCATGTAGGATTAGGTGTTCCAACACTTTCATAGATTGCAAGATTGCAAAAATACTCCATGTCTTCATAGAGACATTATGAAAAAATATTTCATGCATGCACCCAAAAACATTTCAAAAAAAAAAATTGCACCCACAAAAACTTTCAAAAAATATTTCCCACTCAAAAAACTTGAAATCTTTTTTTTTGCCAAAAAAAATTTTGTACACAGAAAATATATTGGAGCACCCTCACCAGATTGACAGTCACCCCTAAAAGCCAGGCTCAAAAGGGAGAGATAATTAGAAGAAGGTTGGTAAGATAGATCAACCTTTGGTCATTTCCCCTAGCCAAAAAACCCCATAGGCTAGCACCTATAGCCTCAGATTCCATCGGATGATTGGGTCATCAGGACATTGGCCAAAGCCCAATAAAGTGTTGAAACAAAAACCCTCCAAAAAACAACAATCCTAACACGTGGAAATCCAAAAACATTGTTTACATGGATGTCAGGTGGCAGTGACATGGGTAAGAGGTCGAAGTCGTGATGACATGGCTGAAGAAGCTCACATGGTAGCTTGAGGGGCTCACACATTACAGGTGATTTTAGCACTTTTGATAGGCCAAATAACTAGCTAGTGATGCATGGAAATCAGATGAGTAGGTGGGCATGTGACAAGTTCTTAGTGGTAGTAGTAAACAAGATGTCAAAACCTATGGTAGGTGATGTGTAAGTAGAATTATTTCAAAATTGTTGTCGTGGGACTTGAATTTTGACATTTTCGTTTGGAGTTTTATGTTGAAATGACCTATGACCTCTGAGAACTGATAAGAGTTGTTTAAATACCATTGTCATAGCCCCCAACCATGGAGGTCTTAGTAATAGACAACTAGGTATTTATCCTCTTGGAAATGTAGTCTCGAGACATTAACCTTGGACTCTTGCACATCAATGTGGAGACTCGCTTGAACTATGAACTTCAATATCTTCCATGTGAAGGGTATGGTTACGATGACAGGGCACAAGGTGTTGAGTGTTGAGTTCCTAGGGACTAGTCCCATTGGACCATCAACCAATGAGCCACAACAACTCAAGAAGATAACTAGTGGAATCCATGATACCTGAGATTCAATAAGAGTTGTTACGACCATGGTTCTCGCCCTAAGTCACAAGAAACTACGCATTCAACAGTCACAATAGCTTCGACTATTGTTTTAGGCACTAAAATTATCAAAACAAATTTAGGTTGGAACTATTTTAGGTCTAAATCTCTCTATTCGCACCTTTACAGAAAAAGAATTCGGACCTTCGCAATTTTCGGACCCTCACACCTTCGCAATTTTCTTTGGTTCGGAGTTGTGTGTGAAATTAATCTTTCGAGCGAGAAAACTGTCGACCAAAAGATTGCGTCGGCTTTTGATTGAAATATTTTATAAAACTTTTATATATAACGTTTAATAAAACTCTCGGCCGAGAGTTTACAAAACTCTCGACCGAGAGTTGTCTAAACTCTCGGTCGAGAGTTTTCTAAACTCTCGGCCGAGAGTTTTATTGGTCAAACTCTCGGCCGAAAACTCTCGACTGAGAGGTTTTTAAACTTTCAGCCGAGAGTTTGCCCGCGTGGTTAAATCTAACTTTAGGTGGGTTAAAATCTCGGTCGAGAGTTATAAATTTCTCGATCGAGAGTTCTAGAAATTTCTCGTCCGAGACATTATCTCGGCCGAGAGTTTCTGGTCAACGAAAAACTCAGAAAATTCTGCAGTTTTCAGGAACCTGCAACTTTGGAGGGACAGAACACCTACAAAAACGAAATGTTAAATGTCGGACCAAGTAGTATTAGATTCATCTCTAAATCTAGTTTTTAATGATGTGAGATTTATGGAGTTTCATTAAAAAATTCAATTTTTTATTAATTTTTTACTAAATTGTGTCACTATGGAATTTCATTGTCGAAAAATTGCACTTAATGAAAATTCAATAACTTTAAAATGAGGACACCAAAAAATTCAAAAAAATCATATTGCATTTCCTCTCCCTGTCTACTTCAAAAGGGTACTCTCATTTTTCTTATTGACGATCACATTGAAAAGAAAATCTAACGATCATAAAATTTACTGAAACATCACTATTTTTTTGTCTTCGTCCATTTCAAAAAATAATAAAAAATAGTGATTTAATCCAAAAATTACCAAAAAATAGTCCGGGCACTAGTGCAATATATGCAGATTATGATGCTATGGTTTTTTTCCAAAAAATGAATAACCTTCCCTAAAAAAAGTTAAGGATCATAAAGTGACTATTTATGTTTGCCTGAAAATTTCAAGTATATGCAGTTAGTAAACAAGAAATTTACCCCTCTATATGTCAATATTTTTTTTTTTTAAATATGGATATGGAGGTAAGACAATTCTCTACAATTCTTGTTTTTATGTCAAAGCATAATTTGCAATAAAAATATGAGTTTAGTGGAGTTGAAGTTGAAAAACATAGAAAATTACAATTTTCAACGTCAAAAAAGGGAAAAAAGTGTTTCCCAACTTCACATTTTCACCCGTAACTCAACATATGATAAGGCAGTTCACCCCTCCTGGGCTACATCTGTCGGGTCCAAGGCCCCCAAATGGGCATGTCATTGCTCTTATTATGCTCAGAAAATGGTTATACAATGTGTAGAAAGCCTAAACAGGAAAAAATAGCTGCATAATTAAGTTCAGAGTGCAGAAAACAGTAAGAAATGACTATAGTTTCACCTCCAAAGGATAACTATAATCCAATACAGTTCTCCAATCCCCAAGCCCTGGTGGCTCTTCAAGCTCTCTCACTGATAAAAATCCTAAAGAAATGCTCTAATGGCTCTGCAACCTGCTCCAATGGCTCTGGAATGCTCCAATTACCCAAAATAAAAATAAAAATTCACTCCAAATGGACTCTCCTAGCGAAAGTTATGTCTAACTGAAGTTTTTCCCAGTTTTCCCTTAGAAAGCTCCACCAAATTTGGTGGAACTACCAATTAAATCCGCTAAATCAGGGATCCGGCGCTAAAATGGTCATTCCGCCAATCTTCCCACCAACTGTTGGGGCTAAGGATAAGGTCTCCGGGTCCATAGGACCGCACCCGTCGGCGTTATGGTTTGGAGCACTTTGGATTAATAAAGTCGAAACTCTATTATATTATTCGTTCATTAAACCATTCCGCAATTCGTGTGACCGTTGCTATTCGTTCAACCCACTGGAGTGTTTATTTATCCCTTGGATATGGGCGCGTGGTCTTGTGGTAGAGGGGCTGGCCCCTTTACGGCCCCGCCCAACCGTTCTTCAAAACTCATATAGCACTTGACTCCGTTATGTGTTAAGAACTAACATAGTGGTGAGACAGTAAAACTTGGCGTTGTTGAACTACAAGTAGCGGGTTCGATTCTAGTGGTTACCAAAAATTTTACAATGAATTTCGTTTGTAATCCTGGGGCCACGTGGTGGCCTCCGGGCAGGCCACATGGCGCCCTATGATTGGCCCCTCATAGAATATTCCATAGAATATTTTGTGGAATATTCTGTAGTTCCTTTTTCAATATTTTTTTATCCAAAGTCAAACTGAGTCAAATTGGGCTTTTTTATCTGAAATTAAGAAACTTCAAAGTTGAATATCTTCCTCATACAACATCAGATTTGAGTGTTGTTCACGGCTACAGGATCATTTTGAAGAGATCTTTCCTATCATTCTGGTTTAAACCAATTCTGTGTAAATAAATTTTTGAGCATTTTTCCAAATAGGACATGATCACCTAATCATTGAGAAATAAGTTGTACAGGATACCAGAGGTACCACCACCTGCACATATCTCTTTGGTTACTGTAAAACAATGCAGTAAGCTCATTTCCAAAACCGGAAAATTTATTTTCCTGATGATCCGCCCCCAGGGCAAGAAGAATATTGTGGCCATGAACTCTAGACAGGGATCCTCCGCACAACAACAACAAATGGACAAGGTCGTGGAGGAGTACGGGGACATATTCACCTCACCCACATGGGTGCCTCTGCAATGTCAGGTCAAGCACCGCCTTGATCTGACCCCAAGTGTGCCACTGCCCAATGGACCGATATGTCGGTGCTCTGTTTTGAGAACGTGAAATCAAGAGGCAGATTCAGGAGTTGCTACAGAAAGGTCACATCTAGCTGAGTTCATCGCCTTGTGGGAGCCCGATCGTGTTAGTGCAGAAGAAGGATGGGACTTGGAGACTATGTATTGACTATCAGGTGTTGAACAAGATCACTTTCTGGAATAGGTACCCAATCCCATGGATTGATGACCTTCTGGATCTACTCAAAGGGGCGAAATATTTCAGCAAGATTGACTTGAATTCTGGGTATCACCAGGCACTAATCAAACCATTCGATGTGTGGAAGACTACCTTTAAAGCCAACGAGGGCCTTTTTGAATGGCTGGTCATTCCTTTCGGGTTGACGAATGCTTCCGCAACCTTCATGAGGCTGATGGACGATATCTTGCGGCCATTCACTAACTCATTTGTAGTAGTGTACTTGGATGACATACTGATCTTCAGCCAGACTTTGGAAGAGCACCTCCACCACATTCGATAGGTCCTCCAAACACTGCGGCAACACAAGTTGTGTGCCAATTTGGAGAAGTGCACTTTTTGCATGGCCCAAGTTCAGTATCTAGGATACATTATTGATGAACGGGGGGTGCATGTAGATCCAACCAAGATCCAAATAATTTGGGATTGGCCGGCCCCAACCACTCTAACAGAGCTTTGCAGCTTTCTGGGTCTTGCTAATTTCTACCGCAGGTTTTTTGGATTCTCTCATATCACTTGGCCCTTGAGTCAAGTAACCAAGGGGGGAGCGAAAGAAAAAATATTTTGGTTGGAATCTCAATAGAAGGCATTCATAGAATTGAAACATCGCCTTTGCTTTGCCCCAGTGCTCACATTACTAGACTTGCAACAACCATTTTAGATCGAGACAGATGCCTCTGAATATGCTATTGGGGAAATTCTTACTCAACAGGGGCATCCAGTGACATATCACAGTGAGACATTGTCTGACACAATCGGCAAGTATTCCACTTATGACAAAGAAATGTATTCCATTGTGCAGGTGTGCCGCCAATGGAAGCATTACATTTTTGGGAAGGAAATGGTCATCCACACAAACCACCGACCCCTGCAGTTCATACAGACACAAGGGAAGCTGCAAAATAATCGCCATTAGAAGTGGTCCACATATCTGTAATAATTTCATTTGAACATCAAGTATAAGAAGGGAAACACCAATAATGTTTTACTCTGCCTCAGCTGACCATGATCGTGGCGCTAACCACCATTCTTAACTCTTGTGGGCACGAGACTTCTGATTGGTCGCTTCTCTACAAGAGCGATCCAGAATTTGACCACACATACAAGACACTCTTGGAGGGTACTCAAGTTCCAAATTTTCACCTTGAGGATGCACTGCTATGTCACCTGGGAAACCTTTGTGTTCCTTCAAGCGAGCGTACCAAGAGGATCTGGGAAGTAAACTATAGTCGAGTCGTTGGGAATTTCAGGGTCGAGAAAACAGTGGCAGTATTATAGAAGTATTTCTATTGGCCGAACCTTTGACCGAATGTTGGGTTGTACATCAGATCCTGCATTGCTTGCTCCATTGCCAAACCGGCCATTACATTTTGTGATTTATTTGCTGCTTATTTCCAGAGTTAAATATGTTAAACAGTAAACAAAAATAAGCCTCCTACATACAAAAAGACTCATAAACTCATCAAAGTCACTTTGTTCAAATTGAAAAACACATTCAAAAGCTTGCATACATATGTTAATGGATAATGAATACCTTGCACCAGCAAACAAGTATTTTCATTTCCAGATCATTAGTGATTACTTCTATTATTTCTTTAGGCAGAGTCTATAAAGGGCCAGGTCGCTTCGGGAGCTCATCCTTTCTTTGAAAGGTGACATATCCTGTTGTTACACAGTAATTTGTCGCCGTCCCTACAATCCCCATCTCGCCCATTGGAGGGTCGTTTCTGTGACCAATAAGCAGTGTCATGCCTTGCAAATACCATCATTGCATCCCTTTCCATGAGGACAACATTCCTTCTGTTGATCATTTCCTGAGCAGACCCCTAAAAACACATGTTTTTGCCTTGGTGTTGGTAGCCTGTTATGTACTCGCGCCAATGAGGAAAATTAACACTGAGCCCGCGCCAATTGGCACTCTGTCCCAGTTAAGTACCCGCGCCAATCTGCTTTTGGAAAGTTTTTTAAAAAAAGAGGCGAAGTTTCGATTACAACAACTTCGTGGATGAGTCATCAGGACTGGTTTCGACTGAATAACCACGACCTTCCTCCTTTGGCCTCTTGTTTCCACCTTATGGGGAACCTCCCAAGGGATAAGGCCTCCCTTCCACTATTTTAGGGATCCCAACCTTCTCCTCTCCTCTATAAATATAGCCTTTATCCATTGATGAAGGGGCTGAATGGCGGAATAGCTGTTCTCCAAGTTCCCAAGAGCTATCAGAGCCTTATGCTGCAAGAGCCTTGATTCATTCCCTTAAGGCCAAATCCAAGCAAGGAGATCATTGTCGAGACATCCGAAGAGAGAGGTTTGTCCCATCCCCGACAGGCTTCTTCGAGACGTGTTCCGCTGGCGACCCTCCGAAGGAGAATTCAGCATCAGAGCTATGGTTGTATTCTTCTTTGATTGATTAATGATGAGCGACTATTGGTTATGGTTCCACTCTTGTTGTTGATTATGATGATGAGTTATGTCTTCTCTGACTGACATATAGTGTGCATTTAGGAGATTTTGAGACATCACACTGGCTAAGGCCTGAAAACTGAAACGTAATTGAAGATAAACGTTAAAATTCACTCAATTTACACTAAGGCAGCATTGAAACATTAACACAACATTTAGTGGTCTAGGATAGAGACGTGTTCCGGCATCTTTAAACCTATTAGCTGTCGTTCGCCTCTTGGCTTTAGACAACGCTATTACGGACTTGTGCTCCCCGTACTGTCGAGTATATAAAGGTAGACCCCACTAGGTTTCTATCCTTTATCCATAGGAAGTCGAGTCTGCCGCCCTATACCCGTGATACACCGGACACAGCATTCGGGGAGATTTCCTGCACGTACGTTAAGTCCTTGGTTGATTTCTCTTTCATTTTTGAAACCAAGGTGTATATTGCAGTTCACGGTTATTTGGTACACCCTTTGCCTAGCATTCCTGAGTAGTCATTTCGATCTTTTCTGACTCTTTAAATTTGAAAAGGTCATCAAGTGCTTGTCCTTTCACGCTTGTTTCCAATCTGAAAGTGATAGAGTCACCTTTTTCCTGTTTCTTGACTCTTAAAATATGAAACGGTAGAGTTTTGTTTCAATGTTTTAAAAATTAACTGCGCACGAAATATTCATGGTTAAAGTTAGTTTCCTTAGGGTGTTGTGTTGGGTTGTTTCTAATGGCAACTTTTTCGGAGTTCACCAACCAAGGAATCCCCTCCGATGGGAATCCTGGTCATTTTCCTCCTTTTGGGAATGTTGGCGCTCCTTATATGGCAACGTTGTCCCTTCCTGGGTTAACTGTTGGGTTGCCTGTTTGGTTGTTTTCAACCTCTTTGGTCCCGAATGTCTCAGTTACTGTTCAATCAATTCCTCCACCTGAACAACATCATGTTGATTCTAAGGTGGACCTCTCCCCTTCTTCACCTATTTCTGCGTCCTCCTCTTCTACTTCGCCTAGTGAAAGTCTGGATTCAAGTAACCAGGTGGCTAAGAAGAAGAAGTCTGATAAAGGAGAGGCTAGCTCTACGGCTATTGCGCCTAAGAATCCTTCCGTCGATAAACCTCCCAACCCTCCACGGAAATTCAAGTTCCCTTGCATGTTGTGCACGGGAGACCATCTCCTTCGAGATTTCCCTGGCATTCCCAAGGTGCTTGAAGAATGGTCCAATGGTCATCCGCCATTACCTTTGGCTTCCGGGAATTAGGTTGGGGGCACGTCTTCAGCTAGTGTTGGTAAAACTCTTAAGAAGCAGGGTAAGCTCACAAATCCCTGTAAGTTGTGTGGGGGGCACCATGCCATTCACCTTTGTCCATATATGGATGAAGCCAAGAGAGTTTTGGACAACTCAACTGTTTCTACACCATGCCTCCTGGCTGGTTATAAACAACTTTCTTTGAGTCTTCCACCAGCTGATTCCATGATTGGTCAAGAGTCATCCTTGGTCAATCCCTCTCCCTCGAAAATTCATATTCAGGAATCCATTCCCGACCAACCATTGGTCGTGGGATCAGTTGAGCTGGCTCCGTCTTCGGTGCACCAGGTCTTTTCCGTTGAGAGTGGATCTCACACCCCTCATGTTCTTTTGGTTTCTTCAGATTCCTCATAACTTGGAGAAATATTCTTCTGTCCCCATACGTCAAGAAGAAGCTCCTTCACCCCCCGTGATGGAGGTTCCGAAGGATATCCCTCCCGCCTTCGAGATGGAGGTCATGGAGGATGTTCCTTCTTCTTCCGTAACACCAGGGGAAGACCATCTTGGTTCGATGGTAGCCCCTCTGAGTAGTTTGGTTGCTTCCTTTGATTGGAGTCGATTTGTAGGATACTGCCTTCCGTCTTATGTGCCTTTCGAGATTACAGTACAGGCTTTTGGTCTAGTCGTGCCTAGCACCATTATAGATGAAGGTACCTCTGTTAGTGTTCTATCCTCAACTACCTGGCAAGTTTTCGGTCCGCCGCCACTTGCGCCTGTTACGCAGAATCTGTTGGCATTTAACAGAAGAACGAGTCAACCATTAGGGATCTTTCCAAGGTTACTTGTTACTTTGGGAGGTAAAACTGTCCATATGGACGTGATGGTTGTTCCAGGCCCCTTGGATTTTAATTTTCTCTTGGGGCGCGATTACACCTATGCCATGGGAGCGCTTGTCTCCTCCCTTTTTCGTGTGGTCTGTTTTCCACATGAAGGATGGATTGTGACCATTGATCAGCTTTCATTCTTTGGTCCTGATGTGGCAGCTGGCCCGCCATCATCCCTTCCTATTTTTTATCCACCCGTTGTATCTGCCCCACCGCAGGTCAACTATGTGGCTACCTACCCCATGCCTGTACTCAGTGATAGTGCCATTGTGCATCAAGTGCTGGGGGCATTGGGTCCTGACTTTCAGGATGTTTTCCTTCCGTCAGGAGTGGAACTCTTGGAAGCCATGACTTCTTATTTATCATGATGAGGTCACCGGAGCACAGTTCGTTGTCTTGTGTCAAGCTCCTTAAAAAATGAAACAAGCTTGCTGGAGCAGAGTTCCTTGTCTTGTGTCAAGCTCCTTAAAAAATGAAACAAGGTCCGTCGGAGCATAGTTCGTTTTCTTGTGTCAAGCTCCTTAAACCATGAAACAAGGTGTCCTGAGGATAGTTCTTTTAATGTGTCAACCTTGTTAAAATAATGAAACACGTTCTTGTTCGATTCGAGTCTTTGATCAGATCTCGTAAAATCCCAGTCGAGTCTTTCTTAGATCTCGTAACTTGAACCTTCACTCCCTCCATCTGTTTACTCAAGTGCATGGACTAAAGCTTGGGGGGCATGTACCTCGAATTGAGTCACCATGCTGGGGGCATGCTTACTTTTTTTCAAGCATAGTTTGTTTCCATTTCAAGCTTGTGTAAAAATGAAACTGGTTTCAAGCATAGTTTATCTTTGTTTCAAGCTTGTGTAAAAATGAAACCTTTCCCATTTTACCTCTTGTGATTGCCATTTTATCAGCCTTTTTTTCCAGATGAGCCTTGGTTTTCTCATTCCATCATCCCTATCTGCTTGGCCGATCATATGCCTTCATTTGGTTGTTTTACCCATTGCTGAGGAACCGCTGCGATGAGTGGTCTTGTTAGCCAGCCTCTTAACCTTTAGTTGTTCTGAGCAGTTACACCATTACCGGAACCAATAGCTACCCGTTATACCACTCATTCCTCCAGGGGGAGTCATCTTTCAGCTCTTTTCTGACTCTTTAAATATGAAAAGATTGCCGAGCCCCTTGTCGTTTCGATCTCATTAAAGTGGCCACGAAACGACATCTACCCAGTATATGTTTACCCCTTTTTCAGGCTGGGATAGATTATTTACAAAAAAGGAATACCCTAGCCTATCGCGACTAGGAGGTTTTCTCAGATATTGTTTTCTACCTTTTCGGGTCTGAGGAACTATTTACGAAAAGGGACCATTGGAGTTTACTTTTCCGCTGTCTTTTCAAACTCTCTAAACATGAAAAGACGCCGAGTTCTTCCTTTGTCAGACTCGTTAAGCCCTGATGACATTGGATTCAGTCGTAATGACGGTATCCGAGTTCCTCCTTCCTAGGGCTCGTTAAATGTACTAGGATGGACTTATATGACAAGCATATGCTATCCTCTTCAAGCTTGTGTAAAAATAAAGAGGTACTCACTAGAACTGGCGGGGAAAATGGAACCAACCTCATTGTCGTGTCGGCAGTATGTCGCTCTTGAACATGGCACTTGTATGCATTCATGTCGAGTTGAGGACATCTCATCTCGTTTTTCACTTGCCTTCGTGGGTTTGGGTGATCCCTTTTGACCTCTCATTCTCTCTTTGCCTCGTCATCATGACCTCTGATCTGTTGATGTCAAATACTGCCAAACTCACTGTCATGCCGTTTATATGTTCAAGAGAAGTTGACCTCTGCAAGTTTTCAACCTTCCTCTGATTCTCATCTGATCGTGATTCAAAAAAACATTATGTTCCTCTGTCTCACGTCGATGATGTGGGAAACACTATGGCCTACCTTCGATCAAGGTCACTTCCTGTCGACTTCAGCTCATTATCCAGGAAGCTGGTCTAGAGACTCCCTTCTGGTACCTTGGAGCCTGCATGCCTCAATGGCAGGTTCTTCGCATTCGACGTGAGGTTCTCATTATTGGCCTCCGATCGAGTGATTCTACGGGTGTTGGATGCCAGATCATTATTCACATGCCGTAGATTGTACTTGTAGTACCTTGAGGACCATTGGCATTAATGGTGGTACCTCTCGCATCTGTTAACAACTTTCATCACTGGCTGGTAATCAGACGATTTTCTTGCATGTTCGACTTCAGCTCACTCATTCACATGCTTGAACTTGTACTTTGTTCGGGTGGAGATGGAGCGCAAGACCCTGGATTTTGTCTGTTGGAATCCAAGCTACGATTTTGTGGATTATTATGATTAGTTACATGACCCATTCACTGGATGGTTGCGACCATACCTGAGTCTATTTATCGATCCTTACTGGATGGCTGTGTCCATGCCTTGGATCTGGATTATTATACACTCTGTTATGGATGGCTGCGCCCATACCACATATATATCATGTATCTGAGATATCAGTTGTGTTTCTCTACGCAGGTTTTCCGACGACGATGTTTTCAGTTGGACACATTCTCGTAAAGCATTTCATCCCTCTCTCTCTTTAGGGCCTCATGCTTTAGGGGGCATCTATTACACAGTAATTTGTCACCGTCCCTGAAATCCCCATCTCGCCCATTGGAGGGTCGTTTCTGTGACCAATAATCAGTGTCATGCCTTGCAAATACCATCATTGCATCCCTTTCCATGAGGACAACATTCCTTATGTTGATCATTTCCTGAGCAGACCCCTAAAAACACATGTTTTTGCCTTGGCGCTCGTAGCCTATTATGTACTCGCGCCAATGAGGAAAATTAACACTGAGCCCACGCCAATTGGCGCTCTGTCTCAGTTAAGCACCCGCACTAATCTGCTTTTGGAAAGTTTTTTAAAAAAAGAGGCGAAATTTCGATTACAACAACTTCGTGGATGAGTCATCAGGAGTGGTTTCGACTGAATAACCACGGCCTTCCCCCTTTGGCCTCTTGTTTCCACCTTATGGGGAACCTCCCAAGGGATAAGGCCTCCCTTCCACTATTGTAGGGATCCCAACCTCCTCCTCTCCTCTATAAATATAGCCTTCATCCATTGATGAAGGGGCTGAATGGCTGAATAGCTGGTCTCCAAGTTCCCAAGAGCTATCAAAGCCTTATGCTGCAAGAGCCTTGATTCATTCCATTAAGGCCAAATCTAAGAAAGGAGATCATTGTTGAGACATCTGAAGAGAGAGGTTTGTCCCATCCCTGACAGGCTTTTTCAAGACGTGTTCCACTGGCGACCCTCCGAAGGAGAATTCAGCGTCAGAGCTATGGTTGTATTCTTCTTTGATTGATTAATGATGAGCGACTACTGGTTATGGTTCCACTCTTTTTGTTGATTATGATGATGAGTTATGTCTTCTTTGACTGACATATAGTTGCATATACTGGATTTTACTCTCGCGTTTGTTTTGTTTCTTGCGTGTGCAGGTGTCCGATCACGGAGATCGTGAGGATTGTGATCTGCCAGAGCTAAGGAGCGGGAGCGCTACTTTCTCTACAAGCGACAGCGTTGGATTCCAGGTAAGCCTTCATCGCTATTTGGTTTATTTGCAATTAGGAACCTGCACTATAGCGTGTGACGATTGTTGCTAGACCCGGTCTGGGCTAGTAGGGATCGCCTCTGTCCGCAGAGGGGATTTACCTCCACAACACCTGTAAATGCCCTTATATTCCATCTCTGTATTAAAAATAAGAAGTTCTCACATTCAGATCAGATTGGTATCAGAGCAGGGTTGAACTCAAAACTTGTATTGAGTATTGATTTGTGTGCAAAGAATTATTTTACTGTTTTGCAAATTTGATGCTTACTAGGATGAAATTTAAAAGAGGGGAAGGACAATTGGTTAGAGCACAAGATAATCCTCAACCAAGGAGGGTCATGGTGCCATTATCTCCACCTTCTATCTCACCCTCAATAGCCTTAGAAGCAGCCACAAGCATGACTTCAAGAGAAGGTGAAGCTCATGAAGAAATGGATCCCATGGAAGAAGAAAGGGTATTTCGGAAAGCTTTCTTGGATATGACTAAAATGGTAAGGATCCTCTATCAAGAAAGAAATGATAGGATTGCTGGAGAAGGATCTAAAAACCAAAGAGAAGGAGGAGATTCTTCAAGAGGAAAGAAGGACAAGGATAAGTCTAAGAAAGGGAATGGAGGAAATGGTGATCCTTTATCTCCATCAACATCCTCTTCCTCAACATCATCCTCTTCAACTTCATTAAATCAGTCACATAATTCAAAAACAACTGTTAAAAATCCTTTGTTAAAGCTTGATGTCAAATTTGAATTGCCAATGTTTAATGGTGATGTTAATGCAGAGAATTTAGATAATTGGATCAGACAACTAGAGGTCTATTTAAGGATTCAAAATCTGCATGATGATGACACCAAAATACAATTAGCCTCATTAAGGATGGATGGAGCAGCATTGGTTTGGTGGGAAGCCAAAACCAGGGAGTAAATCAAGAAGCATGGTAAGATAAATCTAACATGGACTGAGTTTATTACTGCTATCAAGAAAAAAATTTATCCTCTTGCTTATCTTCAGAAGGAAATAATGAATTGGCAAAAATTTAGACAGATTAAGGGACAAAATGTGCAAGACTATACCCAAGAATTTAGGAAAAGAGCACTCTTACTTGGGGTATATTTACAAATCCAAGACACTTTGTTAAAGTACATAGGTGGTTTGCACAGTTACCTTCAACACACTATTCTTATGTTTAATCCTACTAGTCTAGATGAAGTTTGTGTACAAGCTACACATTTAGAGGCTAGAGGGAAAAACACTTTTGATGCGCTGAATGAGGATAGTGATTTTAAAAGAAAAGGAAGAAAGAGGGTTGCAAATTCTAGAAAGGAAAAAGGAAATTTATTTCGCAAGAACTGTTCAAAAACAAGCCATGATGAAGATCACTGTTGGAAGCTTCATCCTGAGCTGAGACCAGAAAAATATAAAAACAAAGACAAGACCAAAGAAAAGGGGAAAACTGTAGCAACAGTTGAACAAGACTTAGGGTTAGAATCAGGCGATGAGACAAAAAGTATCGCCATGGTTTTAAAGAACATAAAGGGAAAAGAAGTGGTACAAGACATAATTCCCAGTTCTAGCTCATTAAACTGTCACAAAGATACTCAAGATGAAAAGAGGAGGATAGAGCTATTCCGTGTGAGGGTAGTCTCAAAACATACAAAAATTGACACACTGTTTGACAGTGGGTCACAAGCTAATCTCATATCAGAAGACTTGGTCAAACAACTAAAAATTGAGACCATTCCACATCCAAAGCCTTATCCACTTGGGTGGATATGCAAGGATGCAAAATTACAAGTCTCAAGAAATTGCATATTGCTCTTTGCAATAACTGCACACTTTATTGACACAGTTGAACTTGATGTGGTGCCGCTTGATATCTCAGGAATTGTTTTGGGAAGTTCTTACTTATTTGACAGAAAGGCCATCTTCTATCGCCATGAAAACAAGTATCACTTGTTTAAGGATGGAAAAGAGTACATTGTGAGAGCACATAAGAAGAAGCTGAAATCTTCTTTAGTCCATGCAGGTCAATTGAAAAGGCTAGTTAATGCAAGTCAAAATCTGACTTTGTTGATGTTGAAATGACAAGATTTTGTACATTTACCTTTTCATGATATTGCTAATGATATGTCTCAGTCTGATAAAAGTTCGTCTTTGAAATAAGATGACATTATGTTGCACAAGGTACCTTTGGGGTCGATCGGTGCCGTGAACGAAGTGTCAGTGCAAAGCAGTGTAAAATTCCATGAGGTGGAAAGGCATGCATGCAAAGAGGGCACACAGTTCAGCATGGGGAAATGTTGGTTTTAGAATGACAGATTTATATAGCGAGAAAACTTGGTCGGGATTCAGCACAAGTGCAGAGATCATTCAACAAGAATTCGCCATGTGAACAGTTTGCAAGGTGAACGTTATTTTAAGTCTTCTTGGAAGTTTGATTAGTGTAGAAACAATTTTTTTTCTACAAATTATAGTTGATGTTCTACAAATTTTAAGAATTTTCATCTTGACTCAGTCAGTTTTAGCAACGATCGATCAGTGAATTCAAGAGACAATTTATCATTCTGTGAAAAGCTCAATTTGATGAAATCGAGAAGATTTCAGCTATTCAAGGGTGGAAGAGTGGAGAATCAGTCTCCACATCTTCAGTTTCAGTAATCAGAGAGATTTTGTGGGTCCAAAAACTTCCCATTTGGGATGTGTGATCAGGTGATCATGTCCTATTTGGAAAAATGCTCAAAACTTTATTTTCTTAGAATTGGTTCAAACTAGAACGACATGAAAGATCTCGTCAAAACAATCATATAGCCGTGAACGACACTCAAATCCGATGTTGTATGAGGAAGATATTCAACTTTGAAGTTCCTCAATTTCAGGCAAAAAATCCCAGTTTGACTCAGTTTGACTTTGGATAAAAAATATTGAAAAAGGAATATTCCACGAAATATTTCAAGAATATTCTATAGAATATTCCACAGAATATTCTATAGAATATTCTGTGAGGGGAAAACCATATGGCGCCATGTGGCCTGCCCGAAGGCTACCACGTGGCCCCAGGATTACAAACGAAATTCATTGTAAAATTTTTGGTAACCACCAGAATCGAACCCGCGACTAGTAGTTCAATAGCGCCAAGTTTTATCGTCTCACCACTCCATTAGTTCTTAACACATAACAGAGTCAAGTGCTATTTGAGTTTTGACGAACGGTTGGGCGGGGCCGTAAAGGGGCCAGCCCCTCTACCACAAGACCACGCGCCCATATCCAAGGGCTAAACAAACACTCTGGCGGGTTGAACGAATAGAAACGGTCACATGAATTTTGGAATGGTTTAATGAACGGATAATATAATAAAGTTTCGACTTTATTAATCCAAAGTGCTCCTAACCATAACGCCGACGGGTGCAGTCCTATGGACCCGGAGACCTTATCCTTAGCCCCAATGGCTGGCGTGAAGATTGGCAGAATGCACCATTTTAGCGTCGGATCCCTAATTTAGCGGAGTTAACTGATAGTTCCACCAAATTTGGTGGAGCTTTCCAAGGGAAAAATGGGCAAAACTTCAGTTGGACATAACGTTTTCTAGGAGAGTCCTTTTGGAGCGATTTTTTTTATTTTTTATTTTGGGTAATTGGAGCATTCCAGAGCCATTAGAGCAGGTTGTAGATCCATTAGAGCATTTCTTCAGGTGTTTTATCAGCGAGAGAGCTTGAAGAGCCACCAGGGCTTGGGGATTGGAGAGCTGTATTGGATTATAGTTATCCATTGGAGGTGAAACTATAGTCATTTCTTACTATTTTCTGCACTCTGAATTCAATTATGCAGCTATTTTCACCTTTTTATGATTTCTACACATTGTATAACCATTTTCTGAGCATAATAAGAGCAAGGACATGCCCATTTGGGGGCCTTGGACCCGATAGATGTAGCCCATGAGGGTTGAACTACCTTATCATATGCTGAGTTATATTATGTGATTTATTTTTTGCTTATTTCTAGAGTTAAATATGTTAAACAGTAAACAAAAATAAGCCTCCTACATACAAAAAGACTCATAAACTCATCAAAGTCACTTTGTTCTAATTGCAAAACACATTCAAAAGCTTGCATACATATATTAATGGATAATGAATATCTTGCACTAGCAAACAAATAGTTTCATGTCCAGATCATTAGTGATTACTTCTATTATTTCTTTAGCCAGAGTCTATAAAGGGCCAGGTAGCTTCGGGAGCTCATCCTTTCTTTGAAAGGTGAAATATCATGTAAATACCCTTATAGTCCATCTCTGTATTAGAAATAAGAAGTTCTCACATTTAGATCACCCAAAGTAACAATAACAACGTGAGGTCGAAACTCATACACAACATGTCACTTCCACAAGTATGGTTGACCTAATAGTACATCACAAACATCAAGAGGAGCAACGTCACATAATACCTCATATGTGAAGGGCTTTATGTTGTAGGGAAGGCAGCACTGCTGGCTGGCGCAGAGATCTCGTCCTTGGTGAAGCCACCCGATGGTGTACGAATGTGGGTGTGCTATGGTCCGCAAGCCCAAATGATTCACGGCCTCTACTGAAATGAGGTTCTTTTGGCTCCCACTGTCTACAATGAACTATAGCGGGGAACCCTTTACCCACATCTGAGAGTGGAAGAGACGTTCATCCTCCTGTGGATCTTTGCAGTGACAACAATGGTGTTGGGCTCCGCATCAATAATATTATTCCCTTTGTCATTCCCCTTGTCCGTTTTTGATTCAGATTCGGAGCATGCATCTAATTCAAAAGCCCTCATCTCGGCCACCAATGACTGCTTGGCCCGACACTCACTTGTGCTGTGAGTAGAGCTCTTATGGAACTCACACCACTTTTCTATGTCCTTCTTCGGCTTTGTGGTGTTTTTCTTTGCTTGCGGCTTTAGTAGGTTATCTTGGGCCACCATGCCTTGGCTTTGTACTTTGTTCTGTGGTTTCGGGGCACCTTTCCCTTGCTTTTGATTCGCAGATCCAAAGTCTCGATTCTTCAGTTTGAATTTATGCTCAATCTTGGTAGCATACTGGTATGTCGTACCTAGCGAGGAGATGTTGAGGAACTCCATTTCCTCCTGAATGTATCTGTGCAGAAAAATGTTGTACTTTAGCACCAAATGTTTTTCTGAATCTTTGTTACCCAACTTTGTGCGCAGCGTATGGAACATATTCGTCATCTCATGTACATATTGATCCCTTTAATGCCGCAGCGTATTCCATTTTAGGTACTTGTCCTCATAGCTCCCCACAGGATAATATTGTTCCTTGATGGCATCTCGAAAAGAATTCCAAGTGGGTATGACCAAAAACAGAGAGGGTTCCACCTCATCCTTTTTCTCACAGTAGGTTTCCCTCTAGTCCTTGACATGGGGAGTAGCTTTGAGGAGTGCAAAAATAATCTTCTCCTTGTTAGAAAAGTCATGAAATGAGAAATGTCCTTCTAATAGATTCAACCATATATCTATGAAGTTTGCATCTATTTGGCCCTCAAATATGGGAATGTAAAATTTTACTTGTACCTTAAAAGGAATTGCGTCTCTAGAGTGGCTGATGGATGTAGATGTGTCGCTAGTGGGTAATCATTGAAGGATATGGGAAATGTTATCCATCATAGCGTACCTTTTTTTTTTCGATTTCCTCCTCAAGCCATATTTTGATGGGATCTCCTGCTCCCTCATATTTATTTTCGTCCCCCATGGACGGTCATCAGGGTTTGTAAGGCTAATCTTGCAAAGGTTAAACCAGATCGAGCCCTAAGTCCTTATACCTCGACCTTGTTGGGGACATGCAAAGAAGGATCGAGAAAGAGAAGACCGCTCTGATACCACTAATCCAGATTTATGCAGGAACACAACAAAATATGCATATAATCATAAATATAAAAATGCAATGAAAATAACACTTCATTTCATTAATATCAAAGAACTAAAATATTTTTACAGACAAAATGGAAATAAACTAGCTAGGGTGTTGGTAGCTTATCTCTGAGAAGATATGTGGTGGCTATAGGACTCTGAACTTTATGTTACAATGAGGCTCAAAGGTCTATATATTATTGAGAAACAATATAAAACCATAAACATCCAAAAACCTAACCCTAGGAGATGAAATGCCAGAATATGGGCCTCGTCGGGGTAAATTGGTACATCAATTTCCCGTAGTTGTAACTTTGGCATACTATCTCCGTTTGACACACATGATACATCATTAGAAAGATATATCTGAGGACTACAGCTGCTTACCGCGAATGTCAATTCTGGAATGGAATCAATATTAGCCGAAGAAGTGATGCCCAAAAAACGTCGTTTAGGGCATCAAAACGACTCCAGAAGTTCAGGACTCGAAAAATTGCTAAAAATAGTAAATTGTGCTATTATTAAGGAAACTGAAAAGATGAAAGAAACAATGGTGGGGCCCCAAGTGGAATAGGCAAGTGGCCACCAATATCCACCCAGATCACATACAAGGAGAGATGGAGACAAGGGGGGAGAGAAGGAGAGAGAAGGAGAAAGGGAGGGACATGGTAACATAGTTGGAAAGAGAGAAAGAGTGAGGAGGAAGAGAGAGGATTGGAGAGAGAGAGAGAGAGAGAGGTGGGGGTGGGAGAAGATAGAGGGAGGCAGGAGAGAAAGGGAGAGAGAGGAAGGGCGAGAGAGAGGACTTGAGAGAGTGGAAGAGAGAGGATTGTTGGGGAGAGAGAGGACTTGAGAGAGAGGAGGAGAGAGGGAGGGATAGAGAGATGGGGTTGGAGGGGGAGAGAGGGAGAGATAGACGAGTCACTACCAAACTCAAGTTGTTTTTTTTTTTTTTTTACATAGAATCCATTTATTTACATCTTCATAGTCACAAGAGGTACTTAGAAGGAGTGTACTATCATAATGAAAGCACTAATAAAAAAAATTACAAATAAATATATAAAAGGCCAAGAAAACATAAATAGCATAATATGATTCAAGACTAAAAAGTTCATAATTTGGAATAAAAATGCTTCTAACACAAGTATTTTCTAATGTTTAAGTTTGATAAATGTAATCATTGGGATGTTCTCCACTATTATGAAATAATTCTTGGGGATATACGCAAAAATTGCATTCCTATAAATGTAGCTATAAAATAAGGCATTTACCGTAAACAAAATATAGAAGCAAATAATTCTTCACCAATATTTCAATCTATCAACAACAACTTTCATGTATTAATGCTTCATTTCAAAAAAAAAATTGTCACTAGAACTTTTATGTATTTTTCCTTTTTCTTTTGTAATTTAAAAAGCTTCATTTCATGGAAGAAACACAATAGTTTCACAAACGCCTAATTATACTAAACACAAAATTGAGGAAAGTCAAAACCTAGTATGTTAAGTTGGTATTATCTATAACATGAATTATTTTAGTAATCCTCATACATGAATTATTTTAGTATCTCCCACACATACATGAGACCTTTCCTGATTCTAATCCTCAAATCCAATTCAAAATATGTTACTCATCCTCAACCATAATGGAAAGCATGTACACAAGTCTCTCATCATTCTACCACACATACATGAGACCTATCCGGATTCTAATCCTCCTTTTCCCTATTTAGAGTAAAATTGTTTTCATCTCAAGAGGCATATGAGAGACTAGTAAGGGGGTTCACATGTTAGAATTCTCAAGTTTTCTAAAAGGAAACTTGACTGGTTACCTGAAAATCATAACATTTCAATGAAACTAATTGTATTGAATTCACTAAAGATTATTTATTTACTAAATTAGTTTAGGATTATCAATAAATTTGGAGGATTGTTTTAGGCATGACCTAATCGTTGTCAAGGTATTCAAATTTTTATAAGAATTATTTGTCATGATTTTCAAGATGTTCAAATTTTTTCCACATGTCTCGAGAGAATGGAACCCTAGTAGGAGAGGAATTAAACCTGCTAGCTACCACTCAAGCTATTATTCTTTGAAGAATTAATTTAGGTCTTGTTACACTAGAATATTTAACTTAAATTTATAATAAATTAAAACACAATAACAAACTTATAGTCCACCTGGTAATTCACTCTCTAAATAGAGAGTCAAATTTAAATATATTAGTATAGGAGGTTAGACATTAAAATTGAAGTTGTTAATACAAATTCATTAATTTAGGTCCTATTTAAACAATTATTCCATTTCATTAAATATTATCAATATGATTTTTTTTTCTTTTATGTATTTTCAAAAATGAAGATATACACATAGTTTAACAAAAACCTTATAAATATTTTATTATTATCATTATAAAAACAAAAATAAATAATAAATAATAAAGAAACACATTAATTGAATTTTTTTTATTATGTATAATATTTTTTAATTAAAAATATATATACATAAGAAGAATCTTGACAACATGGAATAAAAAAGGCTCCCTAAAATTGCTTCTAACTGTAGTCAAAACCCTCACCTTCGCCTCAAGCACGGGTGGCATAAGGATGCCTAGTCCTAGCTCAACCATTGGGAATTAAGGAGGAGCTTAGTATGGGAAGCAAAGATAATATCAAAAATACTATTACCTCCAAGTTTAAGGACAAGCTGTGGGAGGATAAGGAGCTAGAGGGTAAAATGAAGCTAAGATACTATAAGGAGGTGATCAACCCCACCCTTGATAATCAAACTTATCTCTCTGTGTTGTCCAACAATAAGAAAAAAATGAACATCGCTAAGATAAGAACTAATTCCCATGAGCTTCAAAGTGAGACCGGGAAGTGGTCTATTCCCAAGACCCCTTGGAACGATATAATCTGTCAGATCTGCGATTCTAAGCAGGTGGAAGAAGAAAAGAACTTCCTTTTAGACTTCCCGACTCTTACTCACATTCACTCTCAATTTCCTACCATCTGTCACTCTTCCAATCTTCTCAACCTATTAAGCCAACCCACCTATAGCGATCTTGGAGCACTTATTTCCCTTCTCTTTGACCATAGAAACAAGATTTTGAAGAATCAAACGTAGATTCTTTCTCCTTTCTTAAGGTCTGATAGACCGCATTGGTTTGAATGGGAGTAACCATCATCATCAATATATATATATATATATATATATATATATATATATATATATATATATATATATATATATATATATATATATATATATATATATATATATATATATATATATATATATATATATATATATATATATATATATATATATATATATATAGTGGCCTATAATAAAAAACAAAAACAAATAAACATGTTTGGTGTTTAGCAATGTGATAAAAAAATTTAAATCACTCTCAACCATAAATAAGATATTTTGATATCCATGTGAAGGGAATTAATTCTTATTAATTTAGAGAGATAAACTAACTAAAAGTAAAGAAATTCTATATACAATATAATTTATTTCAATATCAATTCAAAGCACTTAGATAAATTGTTTTACTATCTATATGAACTAATTTGTTGAGCTAAGAGGTGCATTTTATAGCCAGGGCGATGTGTAATTTTGTCCATGCTCAACATGAAGTTGACATGTGTCCCTTTTAAAATAAAGTAAAAATATTATCTAAATAAACACATAAATAAACATTCTTGGCTATAATAAAAAATAAAAATAAATAGACATGCTTGGTGTGTAGGAGATATGATAAATATATTTCACTTTCAATCTTACCATAAATGAAATATTTCAATATCCATATGAAATAACATTATTTTTTATTAATTTAGAGAAAGAACATAACTACAAGTAAAAAAAATTATTATATTTTCACTTTTGACACTGAACAACCTATTTGAATATCTACATGAAATAATTTATTTCAATATCAATTATATATACCTCAAAAAAATAATTGAAATAAGAAAATTAATTTAATTCCTAATAAAAATAATAAGAGTTAGATGTATAATTCATTCCATTCTTAATATAAACTTAACATTTGACATTTAAAAAAGTACTTATAATAAAAAAATTCAATGTAAGCCATAGATGAAATATTCCAATGCACATTCCAAGTGAAATGTTTCAAGATCTTTTATATATATATATATATATATATATATATATATATATATATATATATAGCTAAACAAAAAAACTATGTACATATCATATAAAACAATTCAAAAAAATAAAATTTTATGTGGAAAAAATTAAATAATCTCATTATAGCAAGAAGAGGGAATAAATATCTTGAGTTGCAAATCTCCTTTCAAGTTTTGCACTCTAGAAGTGGTTTTCACCTAAAAATATTTGATCCCTCTCTGCTATTGCTAGATCCGTGGTTAAGATGGATCTATACTGGTTTAAATTAAATTTTAAAATTTCCAAACTTATAATAATAAATTTAATATTGATAATTAATGGTTAAAAATATGATCGAAATTCCTAGTCTTCGTATATTTATGTTGGAGTGAATTTGATTCCTCATTATATATAAACAATCCAAAAAACCTATTATAACTCAATTGTCAAACTAACAATGGAGACAACCATCACTAGATGTTATTTACTCATGCAAATTAACTCATGCATATTGTTTCCATATATATATGTGTGTGTGTGTTAAAATAATTATATTAATTTTTTAAAATAAAAACACATTAAAAATAATTATATTATTGAACTTTTATATAAATAAATTAATATATTCAATAAGAATATAAATTAAAACATTTAAAATATATTTGTAGTGATTGATTTTTGTAAATGATGAAATAATACTTAACTTAAAAAATATTATTTAGGTGTTATGTTTAGACATGACTATGATATAACCTCACAAATCATAATTTGAAAAGAATATTAAAAATCATTTTTAAAATCATATATATATCAAAAAGGAAAATTACATTGATATAACTTAGTATGCTGGTTGACTATCCAAAAAAACCATCAACAATCTTGTAAACAAAAGAAAAAACTAATTGTAGGCACCTTACAATGCTTTCAGAAAAAAAACAAACAACTAGTAAAGTAAGACAAACAAATGGCCAATGACAACTGTTTAGTACACCATAAGCCGAAAAAGCCAAAAAAACCATAGAGGATGATGGACATATTAGTTTGAAATGATGATTAGAGAAAATGGGGGAGGGTATTCATCTGAATTTTTCATTGGTTGAACACTACTTTGATAACTATATCATTCTACTGATGGCCATTTGATTCACAGTCTTAGTCTGAGTATGGAACCATGTATTTTTCCACGTGATTTAGTTTGACCAATGTCGTCAAGGTCATATTGAATGTCCCTCTTGATTCTCTTCATATATTCTTGGTCAACAAAGAATTTATAATCGTCAATCTATTTGATATATTCTTGGCCAACAAAGAACTTATAATGGTCAATCTGTTTGTCCAGTATAAACTTATTCAACAAAGTTTCCATCTTCCTGTGAGTTTTGATGGAGCGAAGAAACTGTAATCGTCTTTTCCTCAAATTTCTAGGATCAAGAACCCATTTTAGAGAGTTGTTGCCCATTTATGAATCAGAGTGATATATCATGTCGCTGAAGGGGTTGAGTCAAAAAATATGGCCACCGATTCCCATCTGAAAAGCCTTTGGGGGCATGGAGGAGGAACTTCCCGAAGTGCCACCCCCGGCGACTGTGTATATTCATGAAATCCACAATTAAAACATGGTTTTGGTTTTTTCCTCGCCAGGTGTAGCAACTTCCGCAGATTAATAATCCAAAAATACAGATCATGGGGGGTGTAATAAATGTGCATTCCCTCGAACACGGTGCTAAAACGTGCAAGATCCAATCCACCCTCAAGACTAGATGACATGCTTGCATATTCGAGGGGAGGTTAGATGACAAAGACCAAAAACCAAAGATCACCCATAATGATTTTTGCTCCCAGCGTGGGAGCTCTTGGCATGCCATGGGCTACCCATGTTATGCCATTTGGAGTGGCCAAATCTCACCCCGAGGTTCGTCGCCTCCCAAACCTCATTTACAGCCATCGATATTGACTATTTCGAATTAAACGTTGTTGTACTTAATCCTATGATAGATCAGAAAAATTTAGAGAGTTTGAAACAAGGAAGAATGGTTAGAATGGTAATGTTGCACTTCCTGTCATCACCCACGAGTGGATGAATCAATCTCCAAATCGTTAGGTCAAACATTATGATATAAGACATTAATATGCCATTTAATATAAGCCACATATGGATGTAAGAGAAGTTAGACTTGTGTATTAGAGCTTTCTTCATATAGCTGTCCTTGTCTTTCTTTTCATCATTCCATTTACATGATTCTTTTGGCATAAGAGAAGAATAATAATTTCCTTTAAAGAAATATGAAATCAATTTGAATGTACTCTCCATTGTAATGATAATTAAAATCAAACTCTTGAAATATGTAACTAAGTTAGGTTTTTATAATGACATATGTAATCATGATTTTATGTAATTGATGTAAAAGAAGAAAAATAAAATTATTTTGTGCATGGGTTTTATGCTTAAGCAATTTTATTTTGTATATCAAGCCCTTATTGTGATCTATTAAGTCATAAAGTCTAATGAGTCAATATCATGTATTGAAGGCCCATGTAGGTGTTGAACCCCAAAATTGCTTCTTTTTGACAACACCCTTACACTCCATCCTCCTTTTTTTGACCTTAATGACTCTAATTGGGCATCAATTTACAAGGTTTATGGGAGCATGTTACATATTGTAAAAAGAGAATTTGTTTGAGTCATTAACCCTCCAAGATCTTGTCACAAGCACTCCTTCAAGTTGGCCTTCAAAAGAAGATGAATATGATTCTAGAATAGCATGTTGACCTAGTCACAAGGTCAAGTTGGCGTATTTTGCATGGAAAAAACACTATATAGGAGCAATCGACATCACTTGAAGGACAATTCGGTCAAGCATATGAAATAGAGAAGGAAGTGTGAGAATCACTAGAGAAAGGGCTCATCATCAATCAATAAAAAGGAGGAATAAAAATTGAGGAACTTTGGCACTGTTTTGGGTTATTCTCCTTGCATGTGTGACAAAATCTAGGGTTTTTTGTAGTAGTATCATATCAGTCCTTGAAGAAGTCATCAATAAGGTCATGAATCCAACAGTGTTGCTAGCCGAGGTCATAAGGAGAAGCCCTCAAGCCAAGCAAAGAAGGAAATCACCTTTAAGATCCATAATTCAGCCCACACGTGTGAACTTGTAGAAGTTTTCAGGCAGCCGAGAATTACAAGTTTGTGGATGAAGTTCAAAATTTTAGAATAACCAAAATGCAGTGCTAGAAGTCACTTTGACCGAAGTTGACTTGAGAAAGAAGACGAAGCAATGAATAAGGGCCTTGTGACTTGGTCTTGGAGAGGGTAATATGTCAAGGGTCTTGGTCTTGGTATTTTTCAATTGAAGTTTCTATAAGAATAAGAATTCGTTTGGGTTTTCCGCTCAAGTCGGAGAGGATTTTGGCCTTGGATGATCACCTACATCTTTTTTCCTTTGTCTCATTGTTCTTTATGATTTGGTAGTTGTTTGATGAAGAAGAATACATGATAGTAATAATCAAGTAAAAAGGAACATAATTAAGAAAAGTAAAAATACTTCACAAGAAGTTATCATTTCCACAGAAGTCATCTCTTGTCTTTGCCCTAGATTTCTCAACATGGTATCAGAGCTAAGGTGACAGGATAAGGCAGGGAAGCTCCATAAGGAAACTCAAGCATCAAGAACCGAAGTTCTAGAAAGGCATCAAGGCATCAAAGAATCAAAGAAGATCCTCTAATCTCCAAGGAAGTTTGAATACAAATTTCTACATCGTCTTCCTGAAGGAAGTGTCAAAACCATAGATCAATCAAAGGAAAAGTCTACACTAGAAGCATTCTTTGGATCCATGCTCAAGCCATCATCAAGAAAAGAGACCATAAAACCCTACCTCTACTCAACTTAAAGAAATACGCAAATCAAAGTAACTTGAAGTCTACTCATCCAAAATAAGAAAGATCAAGAAGGTTGTCATTATCATCAAAAGATCTAGGGTGATCTCCCTCTATTTGGAGCCAAAGGTCACTTTTGAAGAAAATCGTCTTCATCAAGAAGAATTTTTCTATTACCTATATGATCATCATATTCTAGAAGGAAACAAGTTGAAGGAGCATCTTCACAACTAACTACATTTATGTCTACATGTGAATCTTTCAAAAAGTATTTTTGCAAGGAAAGCAATAAGTTGGTTGGGGCTTCAAACTTTCTAGCATGGAAGAAAAGGACAGATCTGAACCTCATAGAAAATGAGGCCATGGGACATATTAAGGACTCAATCACCGCAACTCCAAAATAAGATTCTCAAGCACTTGCAAGGTATATGAAAGGGGGGGTAAGTTCTCAAAGTATTTGCATAGAATCCATCAAGGATCCCCTCATTCCCTATGTATCAAAATTAGAAACATATAAAGAAATATATGTCAAACTTGTAGAGTTTTTCTCCGTAAGAACTATAGGTGAAGTAATATCGTTAATACAAGAACTATACAAGATGAAGATACCAAAATAAGAAGGAATAACTTCATACTTTATGAGGATATCTATGATAAGATATCAATTACAAGAATTGGGAGAGATAATTTATGACAGAGAAATGACTACCATAGTGCTCAATGCACTACTGGAAGAATGGGGAAACTTCTCATCAAGTATCTATGGGGAAAAGAAAGCTACTCCATTAAATTAACTATTGTCACTATGCAAAATTGAAGAAACCAAGCTAAAGGAAAAATTGAATAATTTTAGTGCTTATGATTATATATTCCTTCGTAATTCATTGAATTCTAAGAGAAACCTTTAGGTAACATGGACTCCATCAAAAGATAATTGAGTGAAATTATTTTCAATAATGCTTGAGGGGTGTTGGGGGGTTGATCTTCCTGCTATAAATGAATCCAATTCAAAAGAAGTCACTCGTCCTCATCCATAATGGAAAGCATGTACACAAGTGTCTCATAATTCTCCCACAAATACATGAGACCTATCCTGATTCTAATCCTCCTTTGCCCTATGTAGAATATAATTGTTTTCATCTCAAGAGGCATATTAGAGACTAGTAAGGGGGTTCACAAGTTAGAATTCTCAAGTTTTCTAAAAGGAAACTTGAATTACCAGCCCAGATCCATCTTAACTCTGGATCTATCAAGTGCTGATAGGTATCAAATATCTCGAGGTGCAAACCTATTTTTTGAGTGCAAAACTTGAGAAAAGGTTTTCACCTCGAGAGATTTGATCCAAATATCACTTTTGAAGAAAATCGTCTTCATCAAGAAGAAGTTTTCTATTACCTATATGATCATCATATTCTAGAAGGAAACAAGTTGAAGGAAAATATTTACAAGTAAGTACATTTATGTCTACATTTGTATCTGTCAAAATGTCTTTATGCAAGGAAAGAAATAAGTTGGTTGGGGCTTGAAGAAAAGGAAAGATCTGAACCTCATAGAAAATGAGGTCACGGGACATGTTAAGGGATCAATCACCACAACTCCAAAATAAGATGCTCATACACTTGCAAGATATATGAAAGGGGAAGTAAGGGCTCAAAGTATTCTCATAGAATCCATCAACAATCCCATCATTCCCTATGTATTAAAATTAGAAACATCTAAAGAAATATATGACAAACTTGTAGAGTTGTTCTCCGTAAGCACTACAATTGAAGAAATATCGTTAAAGAAAGAACTCTACAAGATGAAGATACCAAAAGAAGAATGAATAACTTCATACTTTATGAGGATATCTGAGATAAGAGGTCAATTACAAGAATTGGGAGAGATAATTTCTGATAGAGAAATGAATACCATAGTGCTCAATGCACTACTGGAAGAATGAGGAAACTTCTCATCAAGTATCTATAGGGAAAAGGAAGCTACTCCATTCAATGAACTATTGTCACTATGCAAAATTTAAGAAACCAGGTTAAAGGAAAAATCTGATGTATGATCAAATGAGATAACTCAAGCATATGCTACTATGGAAAAGAGAAAAGAGAAGTTTGGGAACTTTTTTCCTCATAAACGAAAGAAGAATATGACAATTTTTTAATGCTATGGATGTCAACAATGTGGGAAATAAAAAAGGGATTTCCATAAGCTCAATAAGGACAACAACAAAAGAGGAGGAGAATAATCCCATATCACTAAAGAAGTGGAAGAAGTTTAAAAGAAGAAATCCAAGGAGGAAGTAAAATATCTCTACTACGATTGAGATAGTCTTCTCACCTAGTTCTTTTCAAACTTATGTTTCAAATTTTCTATTGTGAAGTAGGACTATCATGGTAGGAATCATTATAAGCATGATAGGATGCATCATGTTAGAATATGGCATCATATAATCATATTATTGAAAGCAAGAGAGTGTAACATCATCATAAAGAAGCATGAAAGATAATTGAATTCTATGATAGAAGGATGTAGCTCTTGGTAACCTCATTAGAAGCATGAGTACTTATGGAAAAAGGAAAATCATTTAATATATAGATCATCATACATCGTTCAAAAGGAGAATTTTCAAGATCAGGATAATCTAGATCCTCCTATGGAATCTTCATTGGAAGGTTCACGTACTGGAAGATGCAAGTGTCTCGTCAGGAATTATAACTTGTATAGGATTCATGGGATGATGGTACGATGACAAAAGGGTAAAGAATGAAAATGGTTGAACTTATTTCAAACAAGGAAGTTACAAAAGAAAATATAGATGACCAAAGAAGAAAGGAGGTATGTATGCATATGATCAATGAGTCAACTCATGTCATTATATAATTGCAAATAATAAGCCTATGCATGCTCTACTTCATAAGTATGATAAAAGGATATAGATATATATCATTAAAAAGATGCATGAAGGCATAGTTCACATATTTACTAGATGAAATCAACACAATATGTCCTCATATGGAATATGAAGTGGTTGAAAAAGATAAAGGAACTATGATGGTAAGTTTATGGAGAAACAATGTGTGAATAAAGGAGGAAGATTTCATAAAAAAAGCAACTATGGAAAAGGTTATAACATCCTAGGACTAAAAGGTTTTGAATGTGATATTTCTATGGGAAAGATATGAAGATTTTGATGAAAATAAAGAGACCCTTAACATCTTATAACTTTTGGAGATGTGTCAATATATGTGAAAAATGTTGATACAAGCAAGGGGATGTCATGATGAAATACCATCACAAAGGTAATTTTGATATAATGGTCATTTTCTACTTTTGAATAATATCTATATGGCTATTGCAGGGCTTCCAAGGGAAGATTTGTGGCTATCTTCTACAATTGATGGTCATGTGGCAGGATGAAAGATCCTTAAGGAAACTTGACATGAAAAAGGCAGCAAGCCATGAAGGAAGGCCAAATATGAATTAATAGATCACTTTTCGATGAAAAAGGAAGGATGTCATGATTGACATGACTCTTGATGAAAGTGATGGATGATCTATTCCCTACAAAGAAGTCCCAAAGGATGAATACTGATGAATAAAGAAGAAGGAATTCATGCAATCGAAAGAAAGAGTAATGGAATGAAGTCCCTGGTCAAGAGGGAGCTTGGGTACATTCCTTTATGGGAATGGGTACATTCCTTCATTGGAATGGATATGCCCTCCCTAGTTAAGAGGGATAGATAGACACATAATTTTTGTCTTCACTTGGGAAAATAGAATGGATGATAGGGTAATCATCTAGAATTTTATACTCTTTGAGGATGTGGTAGGGCATCCAAGATAAGAGTAGTCAAAGAGGACCAATATTCTTTGAGGACTGAGAATCCAAGATAAGAGTAGTCTTGATGGAACATACTCTGAGAGAACCTGGGTGGGGTATGTTCTGAGAGAGACAATGGTGAGGGTGTTTATAAATCATTGATCTCGCTAAAATTTTTCTCTAATCTTGTGGAAAGATAGAGTTGTCAGTCAATTCCTTGTTATGTGACAATGCTAGATGATATGATGTTGTAAAAATGGATTACCAGTCAAACTCTTCTTATGAGAATTATTCAGATTGAGAATGTCCAAGTACCTTGAAGGAATTATGACTACCTCCCAATTTAAGAGGGAGTGTTGAAATAGGTAACTAGGTTCGGTATTCATAATGACATGCGTAGTCATGATTTTATGTAATTGATGTAAAAGAAGAAAAATAAAATTATTTTGTTATGCTTGAGGCACAGGTTTTATGCTCAAGGAATTTTATTTTGTAGATCAAGCTCCCATTGTGAGCTATTAAGTCATAAAGTCTAATGATTCAATGTCATGTATTGAAGGCCCATGTAGGCATGTTACATATTGTAAAAAGAGAATTTTTTTTAGTCATTAACCCTCAAAGACCTTGTCACAATCACTCCTTCAAGTCGGTCTTCAAAAGAAGATGAAGATGATTCTCAAATAGCATGTCGCCCTAGTCATAAGGTCAAGTCAGCCTATTTTGCATGGACATGCCACTATATATAGGATAACTCAACATCACTTGAAGGTGAATTTGGTCAAGCATATGAAATAGAGAAGGGAGTGTGAGAATCACTAGAGAAAGGACTCATCATCAAGCAAAGAAAAGGAGGAACATAAACCGAGGTACTGTGGCACTATTTTGGGTTATTCTCTTCGCACATGTGACAAAATATAGGGTTTATGTTAAACTAGAAAGATCATGATGGACACTAGCTGCTATGGGATAATCTACATCTATGACTCTAGATATACGCTGTGAATTAAGGGAGAAATGCAGGATATACATGGCTAACCAACATCCCTGTTGTAAAAATCTAAAAATGAAGGGTACATGTTGTGCAACAAGGTCAACAATACAAAGGCTCCCACAACTAGCTCAATGTGGGTAAAATAAGATAATAAAAAATCAATACAATGGAAAGAATGTATAGGGGTCAGTGCAAGCTAAAAATGGTTTCTCGTGATGCATTAGTGACAATGCAAACATGGAAAAAAAAATTTGTTGATTTGTAGGTATTATTCTAGGTACATTCATAGTGAAACTGAATATGGTTTATGATGATGAATTGTAGGAAATCAAATTAGCTTTTTGAATATATAATTTTTATTTATGTGTTTTTTGTATTACCAAATGAAGTTCCAATGTATCTAACATTGATACATTATTCTCCTACAAAATATAATGTCTATGTTCCCATTAGTGTAGGTGTTGAGTACTTAAATGGTGGAACACACTAAAAATAAGTTTGTACAATTGTAGAGAACATATTCACATTATGCACAACTCTTTTTTTTTCAAAAAATTAATGCTAATGATATAATTTTATAAATTATGAAAATAATTATGGCCTTGAAATTACAAGTTCATGTATTAATGTAGGGTTGAAGGGTCTTAACACAATCAACCATTTTTTTTAATATTCTAGATCTTGATTTATGCTAGTGTAACACACACACACATATTTTACAAGGTAATAAAAAGCTATAGTAGCAACAAAAGGCATATGTATTTTAATATTATGATATATATATTCATTTTATATTATTTTGAAAATAATGATTATATATTCATAAACATTTAAAAATCTTAACATAATCATGTAAATCTCTTTAAGTCCTTTTGGTTGTGCTAAATAATTCCAAAAATCATTTAGAGAGATAGAAAGTTCTGGCAAAATTGCTTAACTAATTTTTTATATTTTAGAAAAAATGCATACCCATTACTAGCAAACATGTTTTATAATATCCACACATTATTAACATATCCAAGTTATTTGAAATTCTATTTTACTTATTTAGTTTGAGCGAAAGTATTTCTTGCCACCTATGCATTTACTAGCTAATTTAACTGGGGATAAATATCCATTGCAAAAATAATTTAAGTGGAAATAAATCTCCATGGTTAAGAATCTTGTTAGTTTTTATAATTTTTGTAAATTTTTGCAATGTGAGATGCATCATGATGTGAGTGTTTTCATGCTTTTTGTAGATTGATGCCTATTGATGTTTATCAACCATTTAATTTATATGGCTTAGCTAGTCTACAAAATTTTATAATTTAGTGAAAGATTCACCAAAAGTTTACTAGATTTTATAATTTAGTGAATGATTTAGCTATAAGTTATATGTGAATAAAGTAGCCTTCAAAATTTTCTGTATTCAATGGGGATTCATCCAACTATTATACTTGTAAAAGCTTAGAAACTATTGTTAATTTTTTTCCTCGTATTTTTCTTGTAGAGCAATTAGTGAATTTGAAATATTTCTATACCATGAGACTTGTAATTCACATTTATTAAGTTTCACAAAAATTTAGAAAAACAAAAATTTAACAAACCCAATATAAATTTAACAAAGTTTAAAATCATAATTCATATTTATATATTTTTAAATAAAAGCTTTTATGTGCTTTTATGTGCTTTTATGTGCTCGAACTTTTAAGTTTTTTTAGTTGTAATAATCATATGTTGGATTTGAATGGACATGTATTTTTTCAAAGTATTGTTGAACTTATTGTTTACACATTCATGTTTGCAAACAAAAAGCTTTCTTGTGAAGCATAGATAATAGGAGAAGATAAGATTTCTAATGGATTTAACTTAATGTTTCTCTTGAATAAAAATGTGTGGGATCTGTTTGATTTGACACAAATTAAGGTTAGACCACTTATACAGTGAAGTGGTAATATCATTCTTGTATAAGGACTTGAGGATTGCGTAGTTAGATTGTTAAATACGGTTTAATCTCTTTAGCTCATATCTTAAAGGAAAGGATAAATACATTGCATCTAAAAGTTAACTTGCTTTTTCTAACCGTGGAATTAGGTGTTAGTTCCATAGATTTATGTTGTAGGATGCCGCTAATCACGAGTTGAGTTAGTAAACTTTTAATTAGACAGATGTGTAGAACAAAAATTGAATTAGTAAGTAAAATTTGAAATAAGAAAGTGTGTAGATCATAAATTGAATTAGTAAGTAAACTTTGAAATAGAGAAATGTTTATCACTTACAAAATGATGCAAGGACAATAATAATTTTTTAAATAAAGATCATAAAGTTTTGTAAATATTCATAGGAGTGGAGTTTGAAGGTTCAACGATATACACACATCTATCTAAGTGCTCAGCGGATTTAATGTCAGCGATATACACACATCTATATAATATCTGTCTGAGTGCTATGAGCCGATTCAATGTTGTGTATGACATGTTATATTATTAGTTATTATTTGATGATATAATTTTTTGAGATATGGAATGACTTTGTTGAATGTATATTTAATGATATAATAATATTTATTTCCAAACCACATTGACGAGGACGTATCCATTACTGTGACTTTGTTTTAAGCCACGGTCTTCAGTCTACGATTACGCTACCCTTCTACCCTTCATCATAGTGGCGTTGGGTCGTGGCTTTTTCCCTATGAGACGATTTTGAATCATTAATACATAAAAGAATATTAGAGAAATAAACCAAGCATCATATTGCACAGCTTGGGGATGTAGCTCACATGGTAGAGCGCTCGCTTTGCATGCGAGAGGTACGGGGTTCGATACCCCGCATCTCCATTTCACAAATTTAGTAAAACGGGAAGGGTTTCGATAACTGCTGAGGTTGTCCACCATCTGTGTGACTGCTTTATCGAGATGCTGTATGTTGTCCGGTAGCTTGGGGTTTTTCTTGTCCATTAGAGAACAGCTTAAAGAATTTCATTTCTTGTAATTATCACAAATCTTGGATTTTTCCGATTGCGGGCTTTAATTTTTAATGTTTCTTTACAAATTATTTATTCTTGTTAACAACAAATACATTCTTAATCACTGGATGCATCGATGCTTAGGGCTTTGTCAGCAAGTTTTCATGGGAATTCAACAATTTCCATCCGAAACGTAAAACCTTTGGTGAAAGAAGTGTATGGACAATTCGATTGATGGAGGTATCAGAAAATGAAATGATGCTTTACTGCGATTGTTGCCAAACCTACACAGAAAGATAACCAATCTCCGAATGCCGATTGTTGCTTCTTTAAAAGTTAAAAGACAACCGGAGGTTTCAATTGAATTAGAGCTCAGCGTGACGGACCAGTACTGCGATTGTTGCCAAAGCCACACAGAAAAATAACCGTCCTCCGAACGTCGACTGTTGCTTCTTTTAAAGTTAAAGACCAGTGCGCTGCAATCAAAACAGTTGTCGATTCTTTAAAAGTTAAAGATCAGTGCGCTGCAATCAAACCAATACAACTCTTTTGAATTCTGCCTGACGTGAAAATTTGTTTTCCGCTACCGGGACTTTAACCCGGGTTTCTATGGTGAAAGTAAAGAATCTTTGCCATCTATTCTATAACAGAAACTGTTTTATATGTCATTTAGATATTTACGCGGTAAAGCGTACTTATTATTACTTAAATGAGTAACTATACGATATTCGTATTTGCCGCCCTCTCTCTGTCCTGAGAAAACATGTAATAAGGGAGATTTGGATTATTCACATTAATAATACCAATGAATAAATAGTAAGGATGCATCATTAGTTGGAGTTCGCTGTTAAAACTAGCAGTTATTTAGTTAATTAGTTAGAAAATTAAAAGTTTTTAATTATTTAGAAATATAATAATTTAGGAAAAAAAGTTAAATTATGGGTAGCTTATAGTACAAGGGAAAACATAAAAAAAATTAAATTATGAATGATATAATAATTTGGTATAAAATATATATATATATATATGAAATAAGTTACAAAACTAGTAAGGGAGAAGGGGGTAAATAATAGAATAAAAATAATATTAAAAATGAAGAAGTTAAAAAAAAATTTTAAAAAAAAAGAGGGAAAAGATTTATAATTATTATTACAAAGGGCGGAGATGGGGGCAAAATATATGACATCAAGTCAATATATATATATATATATATATATATATATATATATATATATATATAAGAAATGAGATAATATAATAAAATAGCTTCAGAAGAAAGAATAAGAATAAAACCAAAGGGGGAGGATAATAAAACCAAAGGAAACACTGCACGGGAGCTGAGTCACCTTGAGAGGGCTGGCGTCCAGCTCTTACTTAGTTTCCATCCATCATCTCTGTTGAGATTTCTAGGATGTCTCTCAATTTCAATAGCCTCCCTCAGCTTTCTATGATGGAAATGATCCACCCTAGCAATGACTTTGGAGTCTTCAATGCATACATGGTGACACGATTTCCCGGCATGCTCCGCAAGAGCAGAAGTGCGAGATCGACTATGCCTAATGTCTGCAGCATGCTCCTAGATTCTCTGTTTAATGGATCGACCAATTTCCCCAATATAGGGAGTACCGTAGGAGCATGGAACTAGATAAACAACTTTCATGTCCTTTGGGTCTATAGGGTCCTTAATCGATCTGAGAGAATTCTTGATGGTACTGATAGGCCTAAATGAAGAGGCGACATTATTTCTCTTGGGGACATAGGCAATTTTGTCCGAGGTCCCTTGGATAAATGGAAGATTCACCTTAGAGATAGGATCCAACCGAGAAGACTTGTCTCTTGAGCCTTTAGAGGCTTTTTGGAAGGCCTTAAGACCTTGAGATCTGCTATACCCACTAGTCTCAAATACATCTAGAAGATGGGATTTCTCTGAATCTAAATGGTTTTCATCAGATATTTTAAGAGCTCGGGTAGCCAGTGCAGAGAACACCAAATTTCTGAGCAAGAAAGTGATGAGAATCAGCATGAAGATACTGTTCAGTGTGCGTCTTTTTTGTGGAAAACCTGGTGAGAGATTGAACCGTCATCCCTTCTAGAGAGAAGAATATCCAAGAAGGGAAGGCAACCATCCACCTCAACCTCCATACTGAATTTGATGTAATCAAATTGGGAATTCAGGTGATCAAGAAACAAATCTAACTTCTCACGACCGTGGGGCCAAATGACACAGGTTTCATCCATGAACCTATTCCACTTTCTTGGGCGGAATTTAGCAGAGGCCAAGGCCTTCATTTCAAAATCCTCCATAAATAAGTTAGCAACAACAGGGGAAAGAGGGGAACCCATGGCTACCCTTAATGATGTGATTAATCCGAAATATTTTCTATCTATCTACATTATGGATCACAAAAGTCTAAGATCTAATGTAATAAGGCCTTAGGTTGCGATTTGGCTTAATTTAAAAATTCAATAAAATATGTTTTTATGGTTTTATGAAATAGTGAAAACATCTAAATTAAATATTTCATTATTTTAGTAATGATTTTTAATATTATATATTACTTTTTAATCCAATAAAAATAATAATATAATAAATTTATTTAATTTAAAAAAATAAATACTTATACTTGCTTGTCACTCATATCAAAAATATTTTCATCAGGCAATGCTAATATGTCAGTTTAATGGTTTCTTGCTCCACACACCTGGTTTATACCAATAGATCCATACCGCATTGCAAAGACTTTTTTATGTTCAAAAGGGTTCTTCATTGTGTTATTTGAGGAATCAAAAGTTTACGTGAAAGCTTTATCTAAAGGGCCTTAGTTTTGGGGCAATGTTCGATTGCTTTTAACCCATTGGTTCACAGATTTTGACCCATCCATAACTCTCATTACAAAGATGCCAATATGGGTCAGGCTTCCTGATCCACTAGCTCACTTGTGGAAATTTTAGGGCATTGGAGACTCTCTCTGCCATTACCTTCCTATAGATGCCTCTTGTGGGAAACTTGGTGTATACAACTATTGTGAAATTTGTCTTGAAATCGATATTAATAAACAATTTCCATACCAAATCACGTTAAAAATTAGTGATTTTCACTAGATGTAAGCTCTAGACTATAAGAATATTGCTTTTCATCGCCACTTCTATCTTCTTTTTTTGTAAGTTAGGCTAAAACTATCTGCTGGTATAGCAAGCAGTTCTTAGCCAATCCTTGCCTTGGAAGTTTTCAAAATAAACCAAGTTTGGGGCTGCCTCATAGGAGGAAACCATCCCCTTAAGAGAGTCAAACAGTCTTGTTTTACAAAATGCTCAGTGACACATATGAAAAGAAAATAGTTGAAGTATGTCCTGAGATGACGAAAATCAGAGATGAACCTTGCTACCGAGCAGTCATGGAGTTCCTTCATCTTCCTCTGTCGCATGGTCCTCCTCAATTAGGCATTCGTATTCTCTTGCAATGGCTTCCTCCTCAGCTGTGAGCTCACAAGGAGGCTTCGGAGGGGCCGCGTGGATGATGGGAGCAACATGATACTCAACATCATAAAATCTGGTCCAGACACCATCCGAGTCCATAATCCAAACGTCTGTCTCCTCCTTCGTAGGCTCATGAACTAGAATTGATTCAGTTTTCCGGGGTGTGGGTGGCTCAGATTTTGCAATGGTGGATTTTCTGTGGCCTCTTCTGCCCTTGGGCTTCTTCGAAGGCTGAACAATCTCCTCCTATGTGATGGCAGGCATTTGAGTGGTCGAAATTTCATGGCTTCCTGATGAGGAGCCTTCGTTGGATTCCAGACGCTAGTCCTGGCCATGGTGAGAGCGTCTAGAGAGCGCCCCTCTCTAGCTTCCCCTGATGGGATTTTAACGTTGGCGCGGGGCCATGGAGAGGCTATCGAGTAGAGGATGGGGAGCCCACTGTGAGACAAGGCGGAGAGTAGGGGGCACACAGTAGGGGGCTCACAGCAGGGGGTGTGCAGCAGGGAGGAGCGCAAGGGGAGGGGATCGCAGCAGGGGGGTGCATATAAGTTGGGAGGAGAGCAAGGGGAGGGGCGTGCAGCAAGGGGGTGCATAGTAGGGGGCTCACAGCATGGGGGCAAGTAACAGGGGGAGCACACAGCTAGGGGAGCGATGGCAGTGGTAGCACGCGAGTCAGGCTAGAGCAGCATCAAAATGACGAGAAGAGGAGCAACAAGGGCAGAGAGAGCTCGCAAGACTAGCTGGAGCAATAATGAAATGGCCGATTAAGGAGCCTTTGTGCCTTTTGAAGCATGAGGCACTGAATTCGAGCGTAGAGTCAGAGAGGGACATTCCAAGCTTGCCTGCATGTGATGCGTGGTGTGGCAAGAGATCAGATGTGGCAGAGCGCCGATAGATATTATCAACGATTTGAGGTTCTGCATCAGGTTGGAGTCGGTGATGCAGGGTAGCGTCAGATTAAGCATGAGAGGAGTTGTCCTTGCTCATTCTGGAGATTTCTCCCACATCCGGGGGAGTTCGATCCTTTTGAAGGAGAGTAAGGAAACTCTCGCGGAGGATTTCATCCTGGATATGATGGAAATTAGAGTGGTAGAGCATTAAATTGTATCCACTCCTTTGTTGGCCAGGAGATCAGCAACAGTGTTTGCCTTTTTGTGCACATGGTGGAATGTCATGGCATTATGATGCTGCAATAGTTGTTCCAGATGATTGAGGCAATTGGAAAGCCTCCAACTCATAGAGACCTTTGTGGATGAAGAACCAAGTAGGATGCAAGTTGCAGCTTGGATAATGAGTTGAGAATCTCCTTCCATTTCTAGTGGGAAAAAATTGAGCTCAATGGCTATGAAGATACCCTAGATAAGCCACTCTATTTCAAGTTGTTGTTGTCCCACCCTAGGTATCCATAGTAGGCGTGTAAGGGGTTGTCGTTGGAGTCTCTAAAGATGTCTTTGGAGGTTCCGTCAAAGTTTCATTTAAAAATTCTGGCCGAGGGGGGGGGATTCCAAATTTCAGGAGAGTTGATCCTTCTGTATGTGGGGGGTATTTCTCCATGGGGTGTTCAATACTCAGATGCCAATTGTTCCAAATGATGCATTCAACTATGGATGTTGGGAAGTCATCCTTCCCCCAGTCTTCCAAGGCAAGAGTTTCTTCTAAGTTGCTGAGTAGCTTGGCCTAGATTTTCTCTTGAGTAAAAGATGCATCTTTAAATATCCTACTATTTCGTTCTTTCCAAAGGTTCCATGTGAGTAGGCCTGGAATGAGATGCTAGAGGAAATTTAAGAGATTTTTGGAATAAGGATTATCTTGCCACCTACTGATGGTGTGGGTGATGTTTCCCTGGTCTCGGTTGGATCTTCTGCATAGGGTCTCGATCCTATACCAAAGAGTGTTGGAAATGGGGAAGAGGTCCAACAGGTGATCAATAGTTTCGATGTCATTATGGCATAGAGGACACCTCGAAGGACCCACAAAGCCCCTCTTCATGAGATTCTCCCATGTGAGGATGCGTCTTTTGCTTAGTAACCATAAAAAATTAGTGACTTTGGGCCAGAGCTTAGTTGTCCATATCTTTCTCGATAGCTGGTTTGAGGGGCCAGGGTTTGGAGGTTGAATGAGGTGGTAGGCTTTCTTGTTTGAGTAATTTCCACTTGGAGTGTGGCCCCAACGGAGGAGTTCTAGCCCTTGTTGAGTTTTGATTCTTCTTTTTGTTAATTCTTCCCATATATATTTGTGTTGTTCGTTGTTCCAGTTTGCTTTCCATCTATCGGTGGGGAGCCAATTCTTGAATCCTTGAGTTACATCATTAGTCCAAAAGTCCTGGAAAAAATTTTGTTCTCTCGCCCGTAAAATCGTGATCCAGATGGGGCGATGGAAGATTGAGGAGAGGCTTGGAATTTGCTACCATGAATCTTCCCAGAACTGAGCTTGAGCACCATTGCGCAGTCCCCAAAAATTGTGTTTGAATCAAAAATTTGTGTTGACTGGCTGCATTCCAGATTTGGGATCCTCCAAGAGCAATATTGAATCTGATTAATTCCTCCTTAGGCCAATTTCCAACATATTTGGCCGCTCACAAGGTTTCCCAAGGTTTTGGGGGGAAAGAGACCCAATTCCACCAAATAATCGCGCCCATGATGATGTTTTTGTGCTCCAGATATCTCAGTCCAAGTCCACCCTGAGTTTTCAACATACATACCTCCTTCCATTTGACTAGTGCCCATTTGTGCTTGTATTTAAATCCAGAAGAGAGAAAGGTTATTTGAAGGTTGCAGATGGCTTTAAGGATACATTTAAGTGCAGCTAGAACAGAAAAGAGGTATATGGGCAGAGATTGAAGAACATATTTGATTAGAACCAGAAGACCAGCTATGTTGAGAGAGCGGTGTGCCCAGGTGGAGAGTTTGGTCTCCATTTTTCCCAACAACTCTCTCTAGGATGATTGTTTGATAGTTGAGTTTGTGAGGGGAGCCCCCAAGTACTTGGAAGGCAGAGAGGCTATGGTGAAGTCGAGGATGCGAGCTATATTGCGTTGGGTAACAGTGGGTGTATTGAAGAAGAAGATTTGAGATTTATCAAGGTTAACAGTGGTTCCAGAGGCTTCAAAGAAACGATCAAGAAGGGTTCTTAGGGTGTGAGATTCCTACAGAGAGGGGTGAACCATGATCATGTTATCATCCACAAATTGTTGATGAGAATTGGATGGTGATTGTGTAAGGGGATGCCTTGAAGGTCATGAGATCAAATCGAGTTCTTGATCAGGCAGCCCAGACCCTCAGCCATAAGTACAAAGAGAAAAGGTGAGAGAGGATAGCCTTGCCTTATACCCCTCGAGGGATTGAAGGTTTTTGTGGGGATGCCATTGATAAGGATAGAGAGGAAAGGAGAGGAGATCAGGCTCATGATCCAGTGAACCCTGGTATGGAAGAAACCAAAGGCTAGAAGTACATGTTTTATGTAATCCCAACTGAGCTTATCAAAGGACTTGGAAAGGTCAATTTTGAGTCTAGGATTTTTTGAGGTTTTTAAGGAGTGGATGACTTCATGGGTTAGAATAATTCCATAAAGGATCTGCTTGCCTCCAACATAACCTGTTTGCTCTAGAGAAATGAGCATAGGAAGGAGATGCTTCAATCTATTAGCAATAACTTTGGAAATTATTTTGTAAATGACATTACAGAGGGCTATTGGTATATACTTACTTAGGGAAGCCATGTTATCTTCCTTTGGGATGAGAGTGAGAAAATTTGCATTGAGAGCTGGAAGAATCGAATGAGTGTTGTGTGATTCTTCCACTATGCCCCAGATCTCCTCTTTGATGATATCCTAGAAATAGTGGAAGAAATTGGTGGTAAATCCATTCGGACCTGGGGCTTTCCCTTCTTTTAGTTGAAAAATTGCTTTTTCAACCTGCATTGAGGTTGTGGTTGTGAGCATCATTCTATTTTGATCCTTGTTGACTAATTTTGGGATATGCTGTGTGATTTTCTCAATTATAGCCTCCTGACGCTGAGTGTTGAGTTCTTTGAGGATGTCTTTGAATTGGTTGAGTAGTTCCTCTATGATTTCCTCATGGTTTTCCATGCACTCCCCATTTTTATTCTTGAGGGCAGTGATTTTTTTGTGCATCCTGTGTTGGATTATGGAGAGATGAAATTTTTTGTGTTCTATTCTCCTTCCTTGAGCCAACGAATCCGTGATTTGTTTCCATAGATTTCTTCTTAACATATTGTTTCTTGAAGTTGGGTTGTTAGTGTCTTTTCCAGGGCCTCTGAGTCTACTGATCTGCCTTCTAAGATGATTTTTGGTTGGAGCTACTGCATTTTCATTTCCAGTTCTCTTTGGTCGTGGAAAATATTTCCGAATGTGTTATAATTCCATAGTCTTAGTTTCCCTTTGAGCATCTTTAGCTTATGTTGGAACTGATACATTTTTTTAGCTTGGGGGCAGATTAAGGGTAGTCCACCAATCCAAGATGAGATATTTGAAACCCGAATGTTTGAACCAAAATTTTTCAATGCGAAAGGTTTGGGTGTGGCATTACCAGGTCTGAGCCATTGAAGTTGGATCGACCAATGATTCGAACCAAAGGGCGAAGTGATGGTGGTAGCTAGCTCCCCTCCCAAGTGAATGAAATCTTTCGTGATGAGGAAGTGATCCAATCTTGATGAAATTTGATGGGATCCTCCCCTCCTATCATTCCAAGTGAATATGCCATTGGAGGTTTGAAGATCTATTAGATGATTACCTTGGATGAATTCCTTAAATTTGGTGTTGTGCATGTCAAGATGGGTTCTTCCTCCTTTTTTTTCCTGAAGGGTTGTGATCATGTTAAAGTCTCCTCCAATCATCCAAAGAGGGTGAGTTCGCTAGTTGTTGAGATTCGCTATGTTGTTTAAAAGCTCCGTTTTTTTCAACACAAACTGTGGGAAGTAGAAATTCGTGCCAGATGTCCATGAATGCTGGTTCCAATTAGGTGGAAGGAGGCTTGAATGAAGTGGCGATTTGCATGACTATTCTCTAGGGTGATCAGTTGGGGATTCCAAATGATCGCAAAGCCTTCTGAAGCTCCACATGCGTCGACAGCTAGGGTGTTTCATCCTTTCCAAATTCTGTTGAAGATGGTATCCACAGTTGAGCTGGAGAATTTTGTTTCTTGCATAAATAAAATTGTGGGGTTTTCCTCAGTGATTATATTCTTGATTAACCTATAGTTGGAGGGGTCATTTAGCCCTCTAATATTCCATGAGATGAGACTCATTGAGAAGTGTTGGGAACGACTGAATAGAACCTAGTTAACTTGGGATAGCACCTTGATTCTACTAGCTCTCTGTCCAAGCCAACTAGTCACTACAGATCTGTTCTTCTTCCTCGTTTTCATGATTCTTTCAGAATGTGTTTGGTATTCATGAGAGTGTCGCCTTGAATGCTGATGGAGGGTAGCTATTAGGCTCTATCAAGGGCACATCCTTGGATTTATCCACCAAAAAAGGCTTGGGAGCCTCCAAGGGTTGAGCTTCTTTCTTGGGGTGTTGTGCATGGACAACATCCTTGTAAGAGTTCAAGCTTGAGCAGAAGATGGTTTCCTAACTGCCCCTCCTCACAGACGAAGGGATAAAACCACCAAGGAATCTTTCTTAATATTATAAAATGAGGGTGGAAGAGATTCCTCAAGTTGCTTACCTCTGTAGAGAATTCGCTGAGAAGCGGAAGGAATCCCCAGCCTGAGTTCAAGGGAATACAAGAGGTACTTCACCAGATCCATTGAATGAACCCAAATAAACATGGGTTTTCTAGATAGAAGAGTGGATCTGAAAGGAAGTGGATAGAAAATCTAGGGAGCCCTGTCTATTAGAGAACATCTGAGGGGCCAGAGTGCCAAAATCTGATGGTTCGCTACTACACCAAGCTGCCTCTTTGAATTTCTCCTTTCCCCTGTGATATGGTCATCTTGGCACCAAAACCTTAGGATTTCACAGTGGAGAAATGAGCTTTTGAAATGCATGCACAGGCCGAAACATTCATTGCTATGCACACAAGAGTTCTTCTACGTCACATCCTGATCCATCCTGATCCCATTAGTTCCACCGACCTACATATTGTGGAGAATCATTGCTTTGTCTATGGCCGACAATGCATTGTGTTCTATGGACCG
The DNA here is from genome assembly GCA_034641835.2 of Pinus albicaulis. NCBI lineage: Eukaryota > Viridiplantae > Streptophyta > Pinopsida > Pinales > Pinaceae > Pinus > Pinus albicaulis. Next base: position 1,633,946,903 of record CM076580.1, on the reverse strand, counting down.
AATGCCTACCTCCTTCATCCTATCTCCAAGTTTGCACCACCCTAATATTAATATTAATACTAAATCTAATATTCATATTAATATATTATAATATTAATATTATTAAATTCAATAACTTTGGATTAATACAATATTAAATTTTTTATATTATAATATATATTAATATATCATGATATATATATATATATATATATATATATATATATATATATATATATATATATATATATATATATATATATATATATATATATATATATATATATTAATTCTAGATATGTATGGGAGGGAAGAACAAAGACATATGATAGGGTGGAGAAATAGGGGGAGTGACAAGGGAGAGATGGAGATAAATTGAAGGAGAGGGGATAGGAGGAATGAAGAGAGAGAGAGGGAGTGGAGTGAGAGAGGTAGAGAAGGGTAAGAGAGGAAGGGGGAGACACAAAGATGGAGGTGGGAGAGAGAGAGAAGGAAAGAGGGTGGGAGAAGGAGAGATTATTGGAGGTTAGAGAGAGAGAGAGAGAGAGAGAGAAGGGGGAAGATCGAGGGAGGTAGGAGAGAAAGGGAGAGAGAGGAAGGATGAGAGGAGGATGATAGAGGGAAGGATAGAGAGATGGAGTTGGATGGGGAGAGAGGGAGGGAAGAATAAAGACATAGAGAGTTATAAGTGGAGAGAGAGGGAGTGACAAGTGAGAGATGGAGACAAGGGGGGAGAGAAGGAGATTGAAGGAGAAAGGGAGGGATATAGTAACATAGTTGGAGAGAGAGATAGAGAGAGGGGGAAGAGAGAGGATTTGAGAGAGAGAGAGAGAGAGAGGATTGAATGGAAAAGAGAGAGGGAGAGAGCGACAAGGTGGGGGGGTGGGGGAATATAGAGAAAGGCGGGAGAGAGAGAGGAAGGGCGAAAGAGAGGACTTGAGAGAGTGGAAGAGAGTGGATTATAGCGAAAGAGAGAGAGAGAGGAGAAGAGATAGGACTTGGGAGAGAGGAGGAGAGATGGAGATGGAGGGGGAGAGAGGTAGGGATAGAGAGATGGAGTTAGAGGGGGAGAGAGGGAGGGATATAGAGATGGATTTGGAGGGGGAGATAGGGAGGAAAGAAGAAAGACATAGAGAGTGAGAAGTGGAGAGAGAGAGGGAGTGACAAGGGATAGATGGATAGAGAGTGTGTATGTTTAGGGGTGAGATAAAGAGAAAAATAAGGACAAATTGAGAGAAGGGGTGAGAGAAGGAGAGAGAGAGGTATATAGTAATAAATTTTGAAGACGGAGAGAGAGAGAGAGAGAGGTGGAGAGAGAAAGGAAGAGATAGAGGATGTGAGAGAGTGGAGATAGGTAGGGAAAGAGAGATGGAAATGGAGGGGGAGAGATAGGGAGGTAAGAAGAAATACATAGAGAGAGAGAGAGATAGAGAGAGAGAGAGAGAGTGATAAGAAATATGGAGAGAGAGGGTGAGAGGACAACAAGAAGGAAGAAAGATATAAGCGAGGGAGAGGGAGGGAAGGGGAAGAGAGAGAGAGAGAGAGAGATTGGAGAAAGAGAGTGTATGTTTTGGGGTTGATATAGAGAGACAGATGGAGATATAGATATAGATGGAAGGTGAAGAGAAAGAAGAGAGAGATGGAGACAGGGAGGGAGGTACAGAGAGATTGATAGATATGGAGTGAGAGAGCATGTGTGTTTGGGGGGGTTAGATAAATAGACAAAGAAGGAGACATGGATGGGGGAGAGAGGGAAGAATATTTCTTGCACTAGATGCATTGATTTCAGTGTAGATGGTGACTTCTAATCCTATTTGATTACTTTCACTAGATGCATTGATTTTAGTGTAGATGTTGATTATAATGATATTTTATTACTTGCACTAGATGTATTGATTTAAATGTAGATGATTTATAATCCTATTTGATTACTTGCACTAAATGCATTGATTTTAGTGTAGATGGTGATTTCTAATCCTATTTGATTACTTCAACTAGATGCGTTAATTTCAATGTAAATGTTGATTTCTAATTATATTTGATTTCTTGCAATAGATGCATTGATTTCAATGTAGATGATTTCTAATCCTATTTGATCGCTTGCAATAAATGCATTGATTTAAGTGTAGATGGTGATTTATAATCATATTTGATTGCTTGCACTAGATGCATTGATTTCTGTCTAGATTTTGGTTTATAATTTTATTTGCTTACTTGCACTAGATGCATTGATTTGAGTTTAGATGTTGATTTCTAATCCTATATTACTTGCATTAGATGCATTGATTTCTGTGTAGATGTTGTTTTCTAAACTTTTTTGATTTATTGCATTAGATGCATTGATTTTAGTGTATATGTTGATTTCTGATTTGATGTAATTGGATGTATGATGGTACATTAATTTTAAAGTCATTGGATTAATCATGTGCATTGATTTCAATGTAAAAAAAATTGACAATGTACATTAATTTTTGTGTTATAGTAATTAAAACTATTAATATTGGAGAGCAAGAGAGACAATGTATGATGTTTACTACAACACCTTGAGCAAAATATTTACATGGTTTACAATTTCAATTGTCCTTTTCATATAATCGATATGAAAAGATCACAAAACTAACAAGGGTGACAATAAGAATAGTATAAGAAAATAGTTTGAAATTGATCACAATGAAGACTATTTGTAATTGACTACATTATTATTATTCACACTTTCTATCATTCAACACTATTACATTGTCCCTTTGCATTCAAAATTTTTATTTCATAATTTTTCATCATTAAAGTTATTGAAAAATATTTATCATCTCAACAAACCGAGGTAACTAAGCAAATTTAAAATTAAAATAGATAAATCTCATACATATTTATCATATTTAAAATGCTTATATTAATATTAGATGCATTTACATATTATTGATAAAATAATCATATGTTCGATAGATTTTCCTTTGCTGCACAGGAGTAAAAAATAGCTGAGATCCATCTTAACTCTGAATCTACCAAATGCTGAGAGGGATCAAATATCTTGAGGTGCAAACCTTACCTCAAGTTTTGCACTCAAAAAAGAGGTTTGTGCCTCGAGATATTTGATCCATGTGGCCGCTTGATAGATCCGGAGTTAAGATGGATCTAGGTTGGTTGTGCCGAGAGGCACATTCTACAACCAAGTATGGGGGAGATGTATAAGAGGCACATTATAAAACCAAGTATGGGGGAGATGTGTAAGTTTATCCTTCCAAATGAAATTTTAATGATGTCGGCCAAAATAAAAAATAAAAAATAAAACATAAATAATGTCGGCTTAAACACTAACTTACATAACCATATAAAAAAATAATTAAAAATTTATTAAAAATAAAGTTAAACAGTATAATTTTAAAATATGAAGAGATTTACGAACACTCAAAAAAGAGATATGGTAAATAAATAAAAATATAAATAAACGAGAGGTAAGGTAAATAAATAAAACCTCTTTTTATACTTACTGGAGAGGTATGGAAAATAATATATATATATATATATATATATATATATATATATATATATATATATATATATATAATATATATATATATATATATATATATATAAACTAGAGGTATGGTGAATAAACAAAACTTGTTTTTATATCTACTTCATAAACCTGTTTATATTTACAAAAACTCAAAAAAGAGGTTTTATTTAGGTGAAGTCTATGGGCCAAATACCATATTTATAAAATAGATATGGTGAATAAATAAATATAAAAGAGGCGTAAAGAGGTAAGGTAAATAAATTAAAATATATCAAATAGGATTAGAAATTAACATCTAATTGTATACCAAGTCTATGGGCTAAATACCATGGAAAAAATTATTATTAATACCATGCAAAAAAAAATCATTATTAACCCTAATGTTAATATTAATATTAAATCTAATATTCATATTAATATATTATAATATTAACATTATTAAATTTTATAACTTTGGATTAATACAATATTATTTTTTTTATATTATAATATATATTAATATATCATGATATATATATTCACTCTAGATATATATGAGAGGGAAGAACAAGACATACGATAGAGGTAGAGAATATGGGGAGTGACAAGGGAGGGATGGAGATAAACTAAAGAGAGGAGGAATGAAGAGAGAGAGAGGGAGTGGAGTGAGAGAGGTAGAGAAGGGTAAGAGAGGAAAAATGAGACATAAATATGGAGGTGGGAGAGAGAGAAGGAAAGAGGGAGGGAGAAAGAAAGATGATTGGGGGGTAGAGAGAGAGAGAGAGAGAAATAGAAGGGGGAAGATCAAGGGAGGTAGGAGAGAAAGGGAGAGAGAGGAAGGATGAGAGGAGGAGGATAGAGGGAGTGACAAGTGATAGATGGAGAGAGAGTGTTAGGGGTGAGATAAAGAGACATATTGATCCGGATTTATGCAAGAAATCAACAGAATGCACATATAACCATAAATATAAAAATGCAGCGGAAATAACACTTCATTTCATTAATATCAAAGAACTAAAGTATGTTTATAGACATAATGGAAATAAAGTAGCTAGGGCGTTGATAGCTTATCTCTGAGAAGAGATGTAGTGGCTACATGTCTTTGAACTATGTGTTATAAAAAGGCTTGAAGGCCTATATATTATTGAGAAATAATGGAAAACCATAAAAATCCAAAAACCTAACCCTAGGAGATGAAACACCATAATATGGGCCCCGTCAGGGTAAATTGGTACATCAATTTCCCAGAGTTGTAACTTTGACATAATATCTCCATTTAACGCACATAACACATCGTTAGAAAGATCTATCTGAGGACTACAATTGCTGACTATGAATATTGATTCTGGAATGGAATCATATTCCAGAACAGAATCATATTTGTCAGATAAGTGATGCCCAAAAAACTTCGTTTAGGGCCTCAAAAAGGTTCCAGAAGTTCAGGACCCGAAAATTTGCTAAAAATAGTAAACTGTGCTATTATTAAGGAAAATGAAAAATTGAAAGAAACAATGGTGGGGCCCCAAGTGGAATAGACGATTGGCTACCAATATCCACCTGGATCATTCCCCCCCAGGAAGTAATGGTCCCCATTATGTTGAGTTCCTCCATGAGATGAGGAAACTTTTGCTGAAATTGGTCCCTGGTGAACCACTTGCCTTGGTGTAGGAGTTGGCCAGATTTGACCACCCGATACAATTGGATCTTCTGCTGGCTAGTGTTCTTGATTTTCATGTCCATGATACAATCTGTGGTGGCCTATTCCATGTAGTCTGGGTTTAACTCTATTGGTGTGAGTTGTTCTACAATGTCATAGGTGTCTAGTAGAGGTGGGAAATAGGGTCGAAGGCAGTCCACATTGAATATTCGGTGCAGTCCAAGGAATGGTGGAATACTGAGCTCGAAGGCGTTGTTCCCTACAGCCTTGGTGATGGTGTATGGCCCATATCGGAGTGGGCGAAGCTTGCGGTGGGGTCCAGTGAGGCGCTCCTTCTACAAATGTAACCACACTTTGTTTCCCACCTAGAAGTGGTGTGGCAGTCGATGTTGATCATGTCGTTTCTTGTACTTAGAATTGGCTCTGCCTAATATGTCATGAAACTTTTGGAAGATGTGCTGAATGTGCTAAATGAAGTTGTTCGCTTTGTCAGCTTCAAACTGAACATGAGCCGAATCGGCCTGAGTAGCCACAAATGGCATGGCTATGTCAATGGGAGATAGTGGTTGGAACCCCAGGCCCATCTGAAAGGGGTTGTGGCCAGTTGAGTTGTGGAGAGCCTGATTATAACTATGTTGTACATATGGAAGGCTCTCATCCCATGTGTGTGGATGCTTTGAATTGTACATGTAGAGAATGTGTACAATCATCTTGTTGATGACCTTTGTCTGGCTATCAATTTGGGGATGGAAAGTTGTGGACTTGGTAAGCTTGGTGTCCAACATTGACGAGAGGCTGGAAAAAAATTTGTTGAGGAACCTGTTGTCCCGATCTGAGATGATAGACTGTGGGATCCCAAAGTGCACCCACACTTGTTCAAAGAAGATTTTAGTAGTGGCTTCTATTGTGATATTCTTCTTACAAGTCGACATAATGGCCATCTTCGAGAATCCGTCGACAACCATGAAAACATAGTCGTTTCCATGCTTAGTAGAAGGAAGGCCCAACATGTAATCCATGGAGATGGATTCCCAAGGTTGATTAGGGTTAGGTAGAAGAGTGTAGAGGCCTTAATTCCTGATGATCTGTTTGGAAATGGAGCAAGCAATGCAGGATTTGATGTACTTCCCAACATATTGTCGAAGGTTCGGCCAATAAAAATACTTCTACAATACTGCCACTATTTTCTCGACCCCGAAATTCCTAGCGAATTGACTATAGTGTGCTTCCCAAATCATCTTGGCATGCTTGCTTGAAGGAACACAAAGGTGTCTCAGGTGACATAGCAGTGCATCCTAGAGGTGAAATTTTGGAACTTGCGTACCCTCCAAGAGTGTCTTGTATGTGTGGCCAAATTTCGAATCACTCTTATAGAGAAGTGGCCAATCAGAATTCTTGTGCCCACAAGAGTTGAGAACAGTGCTTAGTGCTACGATCGGTGGTCGGCTGAGGCATTCTGCAACATTATTGGTGTTTCCCTTCTTATAATTGATGTTCAAATGAAATTGTTGCAGATATGTGGACCACTTCTGAGGGAGATTTTTCTGCAACTTCCCTTGTGTCTGTATGAACTTCAGGGGTCGATGTTCTGTGTGGATGACTATTTCCTTCCCCAAAATGTAACGCTTCCATTGGTGGCACACCTACACAATGGAATACATTTCTTTGTCATAAGTGGGACACTTGTGGATTGTGTCGGACAATGTCTCATTGTGATATGCCACTGGATGCCCGTGTTGAGTAATAACTACCCCAATATCATAGCCAGAGAATCTGTCTCGATCTCAAATGGTTGTTGCAAGTCTGGTAATGTGAGCATTGGGGTAGAGCAGAGGCGATGTTTCAATTCTACTAACGCCTTCTGTTGAGATTCCGACAAAAAGAAATTTTCTTTCACTCCTCCCTTGGTGACTTGACTCAAGGGCCAAGTGATATGAGAGAATCCCAACACAAACCTATGGTAGAAATTAGCAAGACCTAGAAATATGTGAAGCTCTCTTAGAGTTGTTGGGGCTGGAAAATTATAAATTACTTGGATCTTGGTTGGATAAACATGAACCCCTCGTTCATCAATAATGTATCTCAGATATTGAACCTGGGTCATGCCAAAAGTGCACTTCTCCAAATTGGCACACAAATTGTGTTGCCGAAGTGTTTGGAGGACCTGTCAAATGTGGTGGAGGTGCTCTTCCCAAGTCTAGCTAAATATCAGGATGTCATCCAAGGAAACTACTACAAATGAGTTGGTGAATTGCCACAAGATGTCTTCCATCAGCCTCATGAAGGTTGCAGGAGGATTCGTTAACCCGAAAGGCATGACCAACCATTCGAAAAGGCCCTCCTTAGTGTTTGGTCAATTTAGTGTATCCTAAATTGCTGCATTTAATTTGTCAATCCGGGATTCGTAAGTTGATGAAGTGCGGCGCACTATATGTGCAAGATAACCTATTTCTTAACTTTTTGTCGTTTTTGGTTTTCTAAGGTGAAATGGAAATTCTAAAATGAAAACAAGTATGGTTATATTTGTTCAAGGAAATGATATCCCCTATAATGATTTACCAACTTGAAACTTTAAAAGGAATTTGAAATTTTCAATGACAAAACTTGAAAGGAAATGAAAATGTACTGCTGAAATGAAAAGATGTTGTAAGTCTAATAAATCAAAAACAGTGAACTAGTGAGCATGAAACTAAACTATTCTTGCTGCTGTCAAAACAAAAAGAAACTATGCTTAAAGAAATTCAAAATTGCAACAAAGTAAATCTAAATCAGATTACATCAATTTATCTTCTGATCCTTCATCATTAGTCCCGCTATGATTTTCGGAAGTAACCATAAACAACTTGAGTAACTGATATCTAACTTGCAGAAAGTAAACTAATATCAAACCATACATTCATAATTCAATCCCTCACCATCAGTCCAGCTGTGGCTTTCGGAGGTAACTGAAGATGTCATGCACAATTTAACATTTCTAACTTGCAAAAAGGAAACTAATACTAAACTACACATTTCATAATACAATCCCTCACCATCAGTCCAGCTGTGGCTTTCGGAGGCAACTGAAGAAGTTATGAGCAGTTTAATATATTTAAATTTGCAGAAGGAAAACTAATACTAAACTACACATTTCATAATACAATCCCTCACCATCAGTCCAGCTGTGGCTTTCGGAGGCAACTGAAGATGTTATGAGCAGTTTAATATATCTAAATTTGCAGAAAGAAAACTAATACTAAACTACACATTTCATAATACAATCCCTCACCATCAGTCCAGCTGTGGCTTTCGGAGGCAACTGAAGATGTTATGAGCAGTTTAATATATCTAAATTTAACTACTGAAACAATTAAGAAAAACTGAGTTAAACAAAGCAATACTGAAATGAAACAGAAACTAAGAAAAACACATTAGCAGTAGAACAATGTTAATTCCATGTCATTATTCAAAAAGCTATGAAAATGCCCGGGCTGCCTATCTATAACCTGAAACAAGAACACTGATCAGTGATTAACAACATAAAACATGAAAGGCAGAAGTGAAATGGAAAGCAGGAAAGTTTATAAACAGAAATGAAAAAAAATGAAATGTATAAACATGTGAATGGATTATGGCACAATGAGCTTTAAAGAAATTAAATAAGAACTATACACTAATGCACAAAACCTTAGCTGAGCAGGGGCCCTCTACACCAGCCTTGGCAACGATCTTCAAGTACGAATTAAGTTGGAAAAGAGAGTCTTCTTATATTAAAATGCAGTCATAACAGTATGGTAGTATTACGGCTCAAAGGCAGCGTAATTACATTACAGAGCAGACTTAATAAAATTAACAGAGACTAATCGGGACTAACTCTATATGCGTATGCAAACGCGTTATATATAACAAAAAAAATATAGCTGTCTCCTAAAGTTTATGCTGGTGTAGAACACGTAGACCATTACGTCCACGGATCTAGGATCATGGCCGTATTGGAAAATAAATCTATGAGAAGTGGATGCTTGAATTCGACTATGGAGCCATGTACAGATGTCGACTTGTCCTCCGCAAGCTCAGAAACGGCCATATGAACCTTTACGTGACATGGAACAGAGTCCTGTCACCGTAAGACTCTATGGTTGACTTCCATGTGGACGCCTTTGACCGCGGCTTCTTTAGATGATTTTGCTCGAACCAATAGGACACGAACCATGTCCACATCATTCCTGACTTGCCCATGTGGCTCATTTTCCCTGTAGACACCTGTAACATAGAGTTTCACAAAATAGCTGCGGAAAGTTGCAGTAGCTGCGGAAAGTGGCAAGATTCCGCAGCTGAATGAAAAAAATATAAATCAAATAGCAAACACAAAAATATAATTAAAAACCATGTTAGATGCTCTTTTGCAAATGATATTGACAACTTGGGAGGTTCAGGTGAGTGAAAAAGGTATAGAAAAGTGTATGGAAAAGATGCAGAATTGAGACTCAATACTTAGCTTTGAAGGCAGTCTTCCACACATCAGATGGTTCGATTGGTATCTGGTGATACCTAGAATTCAAGTCGATCTTGCTGAAATATTTCGCCCCTTTGAGTTGATCCAGAAGGTCATCAATCTGTGGGATTAGGTACCTATTCCGGACAGTGATCTTGTTCAGCGCCCGATAGTCAATACAGAGTCTCCAAGTCCCATCCTTCTTCTGCACTAACACGATCAAGCTCTCACAAGGTGATGAACCTGCCCGGATGTGACCTTTCTGCAGCAACTCCTGAATCTACCCCTTGGTTTTATCGTTCTCTAGAATAGAGTGCTGATAGATCGGTCCATTGGGAAATGATGCACTTGGGGTCAGATAGATAGGGTGCTTGACCTAACAGTGCAGAGGCACCCTTGTGGGTGAGGTGAAGATGTCCCCGTACTCCTCCACGACCTTGTCTATTTGTTTTTGTCGTGCGAAGGATCCCTGTCTAGAGGTCGTGACCACAGTTTTCTTCTTGCCCTAGGGGCGGATCATCAGGAAAACAAATTTCTCGGTTTTGGAAATGAGCTTACTGCATTTTTTTGCAGTAATCAAAGAGATAGCCATAGGCAGTGGTACCTTTGGTATCATGTACAACTTATTTCCCAAAGTAACAATAACAACGCGAAGTCGAGGCTCATACACAACATGTCACTTCCAAAAGTATGGTTGGCCTAATAATACATCAAAAACATCAAGAGGAGCAATGTCACATAATACCTCATCCATGAAGGGCTTGATGCTATATGGAAGGCAGCATTGTTGGCTGGCGCGAAGATCATGTCCTTGGTGAAGCCACTCGATGGTGTACGCCTGTGGGTGTGATGTGGTCAGCAAGCCCAAATGCTTCATGACCTATGTTTAAATGAGGTTCTTGTGGCTCCCACTGTCGACAATGAACTATAGCGGGGAAACCTTTACCCACATATGAGAGTGGAAGTGACCCTCATCCTCCTGTGGATCTTTCGGTTCCTCCTTCTGGATCTTTGCAGTGGAAACGATGGCGTTGGGCTTCGCATCAATAATATTCTTCCCTTTTTCATTCCCCTTTTCATGTTGTGATTCAGATTCGGAGCATGCATCTGATTCAGAAGCCCTCATCTCAGCCACTAGTCACTGCTTGGCCCAAAACTCACTTGTGTTGTGAGTGGAGCTCTTATGGAACTCACACCACTTTCCTGTTTCCTTCTTCGTCTTGTGGTGTTGTTCTTTGCTTACGGCTTTGGTAGGTTATCTTGGGCTGTCATGCCTTGGCTTTGTCCTTTTTTCTATGGTTTGGAGGCACCTTTCCCTTGCTTTCGATTCACATATCCAAAGTCTCGCTTCTTCTGTTTGAATTTATGCTCAATCTTGGCAGCATACCAGTATTCTGAACCCAGCGAGCAGACATCAAGGAACTCCATTTCCTCTTGAATGTATCTGTGCAAGCAACTATGGTACTTCAGCACCAATTTTTTCTACGAATATTTGATACCCAACTTTGTGCGCAGTGTATGGAACATATTCGTTAGCTCATTTTCATCTTGATCCCTTTGTTGTCGCATCGTAGTCCACTTTATGTATTTGTCCTCATAGTTTTCCACGGGATAATATTGTTCCTTGATGGCATCTAGGAAATAATTCCAAGTGGGTGCGATCGAGAATAGAGAGGATTCCCCCTCATCCTTTTTCTCACAGTAGGTTTCCCACCAGTCCTTGACATGGGGGGTAGCTTTCGAGAGTGCAAAAATAATCTCATCCCAGTCGGAAAAGTCATGAACTGAGAAATATCCTTCTAATAGATTCAATGATCTATCTACATCGTTTGCGTCTATTTGGCCCTCAAATATGGGAATGCCAAAGTTTACTTGTACCTTAGAAAGAGTTGCCCCTCTGTTAGGTCCCTGTAATACTAGTTTATCCCCTTATTGTTGTTAGTGTAGCCCCCTTATTATTGTTGTACCCATGTAACCCCCACATTGTTATTGTTATGCCCTTACATTATTATTGTTAGGTTGGCTAGGATTATATTGTGGCCCCATGGACTCATTTGTCATTTGTATCATTGAAGAATTGTTCATTTATGTAATGTATTGGAGGTTTCCGCCTCAAAGTGGATATTTCTAAGGCGTTTATCTCTCTTTTCTTCTATTTTTGGATCTGGTTTCATAACATTTGGTATCAGAGCTTTGGATGTCAGGGTTTCGTTGCTCCAAACATGTCATCATGGAATTTTTGCTATAAAAATTTTTTCTATGAAGGTTAAGAAGCTGAAATTTGTATAGCACAAAGCCAAAATCTTGAGGAACATCGTGGAAAAATTTCAGATTTTGGTTCACAATATTTTAGGAGATATGGTCTGTGGAAGTTAGGGATTTTTGCAGGCTCCTGAATTTAACCTAATTAGGCCATCGTGGAATTTTCACTACAACTTTTTTTCTACGAGGTTTCAGAAGCGGAAATTTTTACAAAGAGAAGTTGAAATCCTGAGGAACATCATGGAACAATTTGAGAGCTTGATTCACAACATTTTCGGATATAGGGTCTGTGGAAGTTAGGGATTTTTCAGGCTCCCGAATTTCCTCTCAAAGAGGTGACCGTGGGAAAATCATCATAACTCTCTCTCTAAGCATTTTATTGGAATTCTGTAAAAATTGGACACAATTACATGGACTATAGTTTCTCGTGTATCAATTATAGAGCCTAAGAAGGAAAAAATGACACGTGGCATGCCGTACAAGTTCTATTTACTAAAGCAGTCCATAAGTAGGTCATTGTGGGAGATTGGGCATAAATTTGCCTTGAAGAATCCAAATCAGGTCAAACCTAAGGCATTCAAAAGAAGATTCATAGGGCTACTACAAGGCCAAATTTCAGATATTGAAGATTCTAAATCACAGATATAATTCAGTTTCAATATCGAGCTCCTCAAAAGCTAGAAAAAGGTGTGTATTTTTTAACAAGTTTGCATAACATTTGTTTGAAAAATCAGTTTGAACTGATTACAAGGGAATATTGAAGCATAGATATCAGTATTGAGTTATAAAATGCCTCCTAAAAATAATTCCACACCCATTAAGCCCTCAGAAATCTATAATGTGATGCATGAATAAGAAGAATTGTAGTATGAGATATCAAAATTATGGTTCCAAGTGCAACAAATTTCGATATTACAAAGAGCAATCAAAGATGACATAGATGGTTTAAAAGCAAAAATGGAGGCTAAGTTGGATGGTTTTAAGGATAAAATAAAAGCTAATAAGGATGATAAAATTGTGGAATATCACATCGAGCATCAATAACAAGTTCTTCAACTCTCAAAGGATAACCTAACTTTGGTGCAAAATCGAATGAAACAACATGAAGATCAACATCGCAGCAAAAGAAGTTCTGAAGCAGTCACAGAAACAAGAACTCGACAACTACCAAATCGATCAATTTCAGAGTATCTCAGTAAGTGGAATAACTTACTCGTTGAAGATTCCACATGGGAGGATGAGAATTTTATACAAAAGCATCCAGAAATAATCAAGCGTTGAGGGCAACACTTGTTTGAAGGAGAGGGGCATGTTAGGTCCCTATAATACTACTGTATCCCCTTATTATTGTTAGTGTAGCCCCGCTTATTGTTATTTATGTACCCCTGTAACCCCCATATTGTTATTATTGTGCCCTTACATTATTATTGTTAGGTCATCTAGGATTATATTGTGGCCCCATGGACTCCTATATATAGAAAGTAGGTTTTATCATTTGTATCATCGAATAATTGTTCATTTATGTAATGTATTAGAGGTTTCCCCCTCGAAGTGTCTATTTCTAAGGCATTGATCTCACTTTTCTTCTATTTTTGGAGCTGCTTTCATAACACCCTCCAGAGTGGTTGCTGGATGTAGATGTGCCGCTAGTGGGTAGACGTTGAAGGATCTGGGCAAAGTTATCCATCATAGTGTTCCTTTTTTTTTCGAGCACCTCCTTGAGCAATATTTTGATAAGATCTCCTACTCCCTCATCTTTCTTTTTGTCCCCCATGGGTGGTCGTCAAGGTTTGCAAGGTTGATCTTGCAAAGGTTCAACCAGATCGATCCCTAACTCCTTATACCCCGACCTAATTGGGGACATGCAAAGAAGGATCGAGAAAGAGCATACCGATCTAATACCACTGATCCATATTTATGCAGGAATGTAACAGAATACACATATAACCATAAATATAAAAAATGCAATGGAAATAACACCTCATTTCATTAATATCAAAGAACTAAAATCTTTTTACAGATAGAATGGAAATAAAATAGCTAGGGCGCTGGTAGCTTAGCTCTGAGAAGAGATGTGGTGCCTACAGGCCTCTGAACTCTATGTTACAATGAGGCTCGAAGTTCTATATATTATTGAGAAACAATTGAAAACCCTAAACATCCAAAGACCTAACCCTAGGAGATGAAACACTAGAATATGGGCCCCATCGGGGTAAATTGGTACATCAATTTCCCAGGGTCGTAACTTTGGCATACTATCTCCATTTGACACACATGATACATCGTCGTTTATGGCTTCAAAATGGCTCCGGAAGTTCAAGACCTGAAAAATTGCTAAAGTAAATTGTGCTATTATTAAGGAAAATGAAAAACTGAAAGAAACAATGGTGGGGCCCCAAGTGGAATAGGCGGGTGGCCACCAATATCCACCTGGATCACATATAAGGAGAGATGGAGAAAAGGGGGGACAGAAGGAGAGAGAAGGAAAAAGGGAGGGACATAGTAACATAATTGGAGAGAGAGAAAGAGTGAGGGGGGAGAGAGAGGATTGAATAGAAAAGAGAGAGAGAGAGTGGTGGGGGTGGGAGAAGATAGAGGAAGGCAGGAGAGAAAGGGAGAGAGAGGAAGGGCGAGAGAGAGGACTTGAGAGAGTGGAAGAGAGAGGATTGTAGGGGAGAGAGAGAGAGAGAGAGAGAGAGGACTTGAGAGATATGTGGAGAGAGGGAGGGATAGAGAGATGGGGTTGGAGGGGGAGAGAGGGAGGGATAAACGAGTCACGCACAAACTCAAGTTGTCTTTTTTTCTACATAGAATCCATTTATTTACATCTTGAGAGTCACAAGAGGTACTTAGAAGGAGTGTAACTATCATACTGAAAGCACTAATAAAAAAAATTACAAATAAATGTATAGAAGGCTAAGAAAACATAAATAGCATAATATGATTCAAGACTAACAAGTTCATATTTTGAAATAAAAATTCTTCTAACACAAATATTTTCTAATGTTTAAGTTTGATAAATGTAATCATTGGGTTGTTCTCCACTATTATGAAATAATTCTTGGGGATCTACGTAAAAATTGCATTCCTATAAATGTAGTTATAAAATAAGGCATTTATCGTAAACAAAATATAGAAGAAAATAATTCTTCACCAATATTTCAATCTATCAACAACAACTTTCATGTATTAATGCTTCATTTCAAATGTTTTATTGTCACTAGAACTTTCATGTATTTTCCCTTTTTCTTTTGTGATTTAAAATGATGTATTTCATGGAAGAAACACAATAGTTTCAGAAATGCCTAATTATACTAAATACAAAATTGAGGAAAGTCAAAACCTAGTATGTTAAGTTGGTATTATCTATAACATGAATTATTTTAGTGCTTATGATTATAGATTCCTTAGTAATTCATTGAATTCTAAGAGAAACCTTTAGGTAACATGGACTCCATCATAAGATAATTGGGTAAAATTATTTTCAATAATGCTTGAGGGGTGTTGGGGCGTTAATATTTATACTATAAATGAATCCAATTCAAAAGAAGCTACTCGTCCTCATCCATAACGGAAAGCATGTACACAAGTCTCTCATCATTCTCCCACACATACATGAGACCTATCTCGATTCTAATCCTCAAATCCAATTCAAAAGAAGTTACTCATCCTCATCCATAATGGAAAGCATGTACACAAGTCTCTCATCATTCTCCCACACATACATGAGACCTATCCAGATTCTAATCCTTCTTTTATCTATTTAGAATATAATTGTTTTCATCTCAAGAGGCATATGAGAGACTAGTAAGGGGGTTCACATGTTAGAATTATCAAGTTTTCTAAAAGGAAACTTGACTGGTTACCTAAAAATCATAACAGTTCAATGAAACTAATTGTATTGAATTCACTAAAGATTATTTATCTACTAAATTAATTTAGGATTATCGATAACTTTGGAGGATTGTTCTAGGAAAGACCTAATCAATGTCAAGATATTCAAATTTTTATAAGAATTATTTGTCATGATTTTCAACATGTTCAAATTTTTTCCACATGTGTAGAGATAATATAACCCCAGTAGGAGATGAATTAAACCTGCTAGCTATCACTCAAGCTATTATTCTTTGAAAATTAATTTAGGTCTTGTTACACTAGAATATTTAACTTAAATTTATAATAAATTAAAACACAATAACAAACTTATAGTCCACCTCTCTGGTAATTCACTCTCTAAATAGAGAGTGAAATTTAAATATATTAGTATAGGAAGTTAGACATTAAAATTGAAGTCGTTAATACAAATTCATTAATTTAGGTCTTATTTAAACAATTATTCCATTTCATTAAATATTATCAATATGCTTTTTTTTCTTTTATGATAGTTTAACAAAAACCTTAAAAATATTTTATTATTATCATTATAAAAATAAAAATAAATAATAAATAAACACATTAATTGAATTTTTTTATTATGTATAAATTTTTTTAATTTATATATAAAAGAAGAAGTTTGACAACATGGAATAAAAAAGGCCCCCTAAAATTGCTTTTAACTATAGTCAAAACCCTCACCTTCCCCTCAAGCGAGGGTGGCATAAGGATGCCCAGTCCTGGCTCAACCATTGGGGAATTAAGGAGGAGCTCAGTATGGGAAGCAAAGATAATATCAAAAATACTATTACCTCCAAGATTAAGGACAAGTTGTGGGAGGATCAGGAGCTGGACGGTAAAATGAAGCTAAGATACTATAAGGAAGTGATCAAACCCACCCTTGATAATCAGACTTATCTCTCTGTGTTTTCCAGCAATAAGAAAAAAATGAGCATTGTTAGTATAAGAACTAATTCCCATGAGCTTCGGAGTGAGATCAGGTAGTGGTCTATTCTCAAGACCCCTTGGAATGATAGAATCTATCAGATCTGTGATTATAAGCAGATGGAAAATGAAAATCACTTCCTTTTAGACTGCTCGACTCTTACTCACATTCAATCTCAATTCCCTACCATCTGTCACTCTTCCAATCTTCTCGACCTATTGAGCCAACCCACCTATAACGATCTTGGAGCACTTATTTCCCTTCTCTTTGACCATAAAAACAAGATTTTGAGAAATCAAACTTAGATTCTTTCTCCTCTCTTAAGGCCTAATAGATCACATTGGTGTGAATGGGGGTAACCGTCATCATCATCATCACACACACACACACACACACACACATATAGGCCTATAATAAAAAACAAAATCAAATAAACATGTTTGGTGTGTAGCAGATGTGATAAAAATATTTAAATATCACTCTCACAACCATAAATAAGATATTTTGATATCCATGTGAAGTAAATTAATTCTTATTAATTTAGAGAGATAAACTAACTAAAAGTAAAGAAATAATATATGCAGAATAATTTATTTCAATATCAATTCAAAACACTTAAATAAATTGTTTTAATATCTATATGAACTTATTTGTTGAGCTAAGAGGTGCATTGGCAATGTGTAATTTTGTCCATGCTCAACATGAAGTTGACATGTGTCCCTTTTAAAATAAAATAAAAATATTATCTAAATAAACATTCTTGGCTACAATAAAAAATAAAAATAAATAGACATGTTTGGTGTGTAGGAGATATGATAAATATATTTCACTTTCACTCTCACCATAAATAAAATATTTCAATATCTATATGAAATAACATTATTTTTAATTAATTTAGAGAAAGAACATGACTAAAAGTAAAAAAAAATATTATATTTTAGCTTTTGACACTGAACAAACTATTTGAATATATATATATATATATATATATATATATATATATATATATATATACCTCAAAAAATAATTTAAATAAAAAAATTAAATTAATTCCTAATAAAAATAAGAAGAGTTAGATGTATAATTCATTCAATTCTTAATATAAACTTAACATTTGACATTTAAAAAAATTCAATGTAAGCCATAGATGAAATATTCCAATGCACATGCCAAGTGAAATGTTTCAACATCAATTATATATATATATATATATATATATATATATATATATATATATATATGGCTAAACAAAAAGTTATGTGCATATCATATAAAACAATTCATAAAAATAAAAATTTATGTGGAAAAATTAAATAGTCTCATTATAACTAGAAGAGGGAACAAATATCAAATATCTTGAGTTGCAAACCTCTTTTCAAGTTTTGCACTCTAAAAGAAGTTTTCACCTAAAAATATTTGGTCCCTCTCTGCTCTTGCTAGATCAGTAGTTAAGATGGATCTATACTGGTTTAAATTAAATTTTAAATTTTCCAAACTTATAATAATACATTTAATATTGATAATTGATGGTTATAAATATGATCGAAATTAAATTTTAAATTTTCCAAACTTATAACAATAAATTTAATATTAATCATTGATGGTTATAAATATGATCGAAACTCCTCGTCTTTCTATATATATGTTGGAGTGAATTTGTTTCCTCATTATATATCAGCAATCTAAAAATCTATTATAACTCAGTTGTCAAACCAACAATGAAGAAAACTATCACTAGATGTTATATACTCATGCATATTGTTTCCTTATATATATGAGTTAAAATAATTATACTATTTTTTTTTTAATAAAAATAAATTAAAAATAATTATATTATTGAACCTTTTATATAAATAAATTAATATATTCAATAAGAACATAAATTAAAACATTTAAAACATATTCTTAGTAATTAATTTTTATAAATGATGAAATATTACTTAACTTAAAAAATATGATTTGAGTGTTATTTTTGGACATGACTGTGATATAGCTTCACAAATGTAGAACTTGAAAAAAAATATTAAAAATAGTTTTATATATATATATATATATATATATATATATATATTATTTGAGTGTTATTCTTGTATATGATTTTGATATAGCCTCACAAATACAGAACTTGAAAAAAAATATTAAAAGTAGTTTTTAAAATCATTATATATAATTTTTATTAATATAAAAAAATAGATTACATTGATATAACTTAGTATGCTTAGTGACTCTCCAAAAAAACCATCAACAATCTTGTAAACAAAAAAACTAATTGTAGGCACCTTACAATGCCTTCAAAAAGCAAAAATAACAAACAACTAGTAAAGCAAGACAAACAACTAGCCACTAACAACTATTTAGTAAGCCAAAAAAACCAAAAAACATAGAGGATGATGGACATATTAGCCTGAAATGATGACTAGAGAAAGTGAGGGAGGGTATTCATCTGAATTTTTCATTTGTGGAACACTATTTTGATAATTATAGCATTCTAGTGATGGCCATTTGAGTCTGGAACCATGTAATTTTCCACGTGATTCAGTTTGACCGATGTCGTCAAGGTCATACTGATTGTCCCTCATGATCCTCTTGATATATTCTTGGCCAACAAAGAACTTATAATTGTCAACCTGTTTGTCAGGTATAACCATATTTAACAAAGTTTCCATCTTCTTGTGAGTTTTTATGGAGCCAATAAACTGTAGTCTATTTTCCTCAAATTTATAAGATCAAGAACCCTCTTCTTATGTGTTTTGATGGAGCCAATAAACTGTAGTATCTTTTCCTCAAATTTATAAGATCAAGAACCCATTTCGCAGAGTTGCTGCCAGTTTATGAATCAGAGTGATATATCATGTCACTGAACTCACTCCCTTCTAACTGGAGGATCTCTTTGCAAACTTCCAAATGGGTTGAGTCAAAAAACATGGCCACCGATTCCCATATGAAAAGTCTTTGGGGGCGTGGAGGAGGAACTTCTCGAAGTGCCACCTCGACGTCTGTACATATATTCATGAAATCCACAATTAAAACATGGTTTTGTCTTTCTCCTTAGCCCTCGCCAGGTGTAATGCAGCTTCCACAGATTGATAATCCAAAAATATAGATCATGGGGGGTGTAATAAGTGTGCATTCCCTCGAACATGGTAATAAAACGTGCAAGATCCAATCCACCCTCGGGACTAGACGCCATGCTTGCATATTCGAGGGGACGTTCGATGACAAAGACCAAAAATCACACATAATGTTGTGCATGCACCATTTAGTTTTTGGCTCCCAGGGTGGCAGCTCTTGGCATGCCACGTGCGGCCCATGTCATGCCATTTGGAGTGGCCAACTCTCACCCCAGAATTCCATAATAATTTTACTCGAATTCTAGAGTTTGAAACAAGGAAGAATGATTAGAATGGTAATGTTGCACTTCATGCCATCACCCACGAGTGGATGAATCAATCTCCAATTCGTTAGGTCAAACATTATGATATAAGACATTAATATGCCATTTACTATAAGCCACAGATGGATGTAAGAGAAGTTAGACAAGTTAGACTGGTGTATTAGAGCTTTCTTGATCTTTGTGTCCTCTTTCTTTTTATCATTCCCTTTACTTGATTCCTTTGGCATAAGAGAAGAGTAATAATTTCCCTTAAATAAATATGCAATTAATTTGAATGTGTCCTCCATAGTAATGATGATCATAATTAAACTGTTGAAATATGTAATTAGGTTTGGTTTTCATAATGACATGTATAATCATGATGTTATGTAATGGATGTAGAAGAAGAAAAACACAATTTTTTTGTGCATGGGTTTTATGCTCAAGAATTTTATTTTGTATATCAAGCTCCTATTGTGATCTATTAAGTCATAAAGTATAATGAGTCAATGTCATGTATTGAAAGCCCATGTAGGTGTTGAACCCCAAAATTGCTTCTTTTTGACAACCCTCTTACACTCCATCCTCCTTCTTTTTTACCCTAATAACTCTAATTGGGAATCAATTTACAAGGTTTATGGGATACCAAGTACATAGGTTTATGGGAGCATGTTACATATTGTAAAAAGAGAATTTTTTTGAGTCATTAACCCTCCAATATCTTGTCACAAGCACTCCTTCAAGTTGTCCTTCAAAAGAAGATGAATATGATTCTAGAATAGCATGTCGGCCTAGTCACAAGGTCAAGTTGGCCTATTTTGCATGGAAAAACCACTATATATAGGAGAAATCAACATCACTTGAAGGAAAATCCGGTCAAGCATATGAAATAGAGAAGGAAGTGCGAGGATCACCAGAGAAAGGGATCGTCATCAAGCAAATAAAAGGAGGAATAAAAATTGAGGAATTTTGGCACTGTTTTGGGTTATTCTCCTCGCATATGTGACAAAATCTAGGGTTTTTTAGTCTTGTGACTTGGTCTTGGAGAGGGTAATATGTCAAGGGTCTTGGTCTTGGTATTTTTCAATTGAAGTTTCTATAAGAAGAAGAATTCGTTTGGGTTTTCCTCTCAAGTTGGAGAGGATTTTGGCCTTGGATGATCACCTACATATTTTTTCATTTGTCTCATTGTTCTTTATGATTTGGTAGTTTTTTTATGAAGAATAATACATGATAATAATAATCAAGTTAAAAGAAACATAATTAAGAAAACTAAAAATACCTCACAAGCAGTTATCATTTCCAGAGAAATCATCTCTTGTCTTTGCCCTATATTTCTCAACATGGTATTAGATCTAAGGTGACAAGATAAGGTAGGGAAGATCCATAAGGAAACTCAAGAATCAAGAACCTAAGTTATAGAAAGGCACCAAATAATAAAATAAGATCTGTCATCTCCAAGGTTGTTTGAAGACAAAGTCCTACATCGTCTTCTTGAAGGAAGTGTCAAAACCATAGATCAATCAAAGGAAAAGTCTACACTATAAGATTTCTTTGGATCCATGCTCAAGCCATCATCAAGAAAAGAGACCACAAAGCCCTACCTCTACTCAACTTAAATAAATATATGCACCAAAGTAACTTGAAGTCTACTCATCCAAAATAAGCAAGATCAAGAAGGTTTTCATTATCATCAAAATATCTAGGGTGATCTCCCTCTCTTTGGAGCCAAATATCACTTCTGAAGAAATTCATCTTCATCAAGAAGAAGTTTTCTATTACCTATATGATCATCATATTATGGTCTCTGGAAGGAAACATGCTGAAGGAGCATTTTCACAAGTAAGTACATTTATGTCTACATGTGAATCTCTCAAAAAGTATTTTTGCAAAAAAAAGAAATAATTTGGTTGGGGCTTCAAACTTTCTATGGAAGAAAAGGACAAATTTGAACCTCATAGAAAATGAGGTCATGGGACATGTTAAGGGCTCAATAAACACTAATCCAAAATAAGATTCTCAAGCACTTGGAAGGTATATGAAAGGGGAAGTAAGGGTTCAAATTATTCTCATATAATCCATCAAGGATCACCTATTCCCTATGTATCAAAATTAGAAACATCTAAAGAAAAATATGACAAACTTGTAGAGTTGTTCTCCGTAAGCCCTATAGGTGAAGTAATCTCGTTAATGCAAGAACTATACAAGATGAAGATACGAAAAGAATAAGGAACAATTTCATACTTTATGAGGATATATAAATGAAGAGATCAATTACAAGAATTGGGAGAGATAATTTCTGTCATAGAAATGACTACCATAGCGCTCAATGCACTACCAGAAGAATGGGGAAACTTCTCATCAAGTATATATGGGGAAAAGGAAGCTACTCCATTCAATGAACTATTGTCACTATGAAAAATTGAAGAAACCAGGTTAAAGGAAAAATTGAATTATTTTAGTGCTTATGATTATACATTCCTTAGTAATTCATTGAATTTTAAGAGAAACCTTTAGGTAACATGGACTCCATCAAAAAATAATTGGGTAAAATTATTTTCAATAATTCTTGAGGGGTTGATATTTCTGCTATAAATAAATCCATCGAAGGAATTTACTCGTCCTCATCCATAATGGAAAGCATGTACACAAGTCTCTCATCATTCTCCCACACATACATGAGACCTATCCCGATTGTAATCCTCCTTTGCCCTATGTAGAGTATAATTGTTTTCATCTCAAGAGGCATATGAGAGACTATTAAGTGGGTTCACATGTTAGAATTCTCAAGTTTGCTAAAAGGAAACTTAACTTACTAGCCTAGATCCATCTTAACTCTGAATCTATCAAACGCCGAGAAGTATCAAATATATCTTGGTGCAAACCTATTTTTTGAGTGCAAAACTTCCACCTTGAGAGATTTGATCCAAAGATCACTTCTGAAGAGAATTGTCTTCATCAAGACGAAGCTTTCTATTACCTATATGGTCGTCATATTCTATAAGGAAACGGGTTGAAGGAGCATCTTTACAAGTAAGTACATTTATGTCTACATGTGAATCTGTCAAAATGTCTTTTTGCAAGGAAATAAATAAGCTGGTTGGGGCTCCAAACGTTCTAGCATGAAAGAAAAGGAATAATCTGAACCTCGTAGAAAATGAGGCCATGGGACATGTTAAGGGCTCAATCACCACAACTCAAAAATAAGATGCCCAACACTTGCAAGGCATATGAAAGGGGAAGTAAGGGCTCAAATTATTCTCATAGAATCCATCAAGGATCCCCTCATTCTCTATGTATCAAAATTATAAGCATTTAAATAAATATATGACAAACTTGTAGAGTTGTTCTCCGTAAGCACTACAAGTGAAGTAGTCTTATTAAGGCAAGAACTCTACAAGGTGAAGATACCAAAAGAAGAAGGAATAACTTCATACTTGATGAGGATATCTGCAATAAGAGATCGATTACAAAAATTGGGAGAGATAATTTTTGATAGATAAATGACTACCATAGTGCTCAATGCACTACCGGAAGAATGGGGAAACTTCTCATTAAGTATATATAGGTAAAAGGAAGCTTCTCCATTCAATGAACTATTTTCACTATGAAAAATTGAATAAACCAGGTTAAAGGAAAAATAAAATGTAGGATCAAATGAGCTAACTTAAGCATATGCTACTATGCAAAGAGAAAAGGGAAGTTTGGGAAATTTGGTCCTCATAAATGAAAGAATAATATGAAAAAATTTCAATGCTATGGATGCCAAGAATGCGGTCACAATAATAGAAGTGAGTGAAGTAGGAATATCATGGTAGGAATCATTATAATCATGATAGGATGCATCATGTTAGGATATGGCATCATATAATCATATTATTGAAAGCAAGAGCTCGTAACATCATCGTAACGAAGCATGAAAGATAACTAAATTCTGTGATAGAAGGATGTAGCTCTTAGTAACCTCATTAGAAGCATAAGGAGTACTTATGGGAAAATGAAATTCATTTAATATTTATCTCATCATACATCATTCAAAAGGAGCATTTGTAGGATGAGGATAATCTAGATCCTCCTATGGAATCTCCATTGGAAGGTTCACCTGCTGGAAGAAGAAAGTATCTCGCTAGGAATTCCAACTTGTATAGGATTCATGGGATGATGGTATGATGAAAAAAGAGTAAAGAAGGTCAAGGGTTGAAATTATTTCAATCAAGGAAGTTGTTGAAGAAATTATAGATGACCAAAGAAGAAAGGAGGTATGTATGCATATGATCAATGAGTCATGTCATGTCATTATATAATTGCAAATAATAAGCCTATGCATGCTCTACTTCATAAGTATGATCAAAGCATAGAGATATATCTCATTAAAAGAATTCATGAAGGCATGGCTCACATATTTTCTAGATGAAATCAACACAATATGTCCTCATATGGAATATGAGGTGGTTGAAAAAGATAAAGGAACTATTATGGGAAGTTTTTACATATCATTTTGTCACCGTTCTTGCAATCCCCATCCCGCACATTGGAGGACCATTTCTGTGACTTATATGTAGTTTCATGCCTTGAAAAAAGTGTCATTGCATCCCTTTCCATGAGGAGAACATTTCCTTTGTTGACTATTCCTGGAATAGACCATCAAAAACACATGATTTTGGGTTGGCGCTGGTAGGCAATTATGGCCTCGCGCCAATAAGGGAAATTAGCACTAGGCCCCGTGCCCATTGGCTCTTTATCTCAGTGGACTACCTGCACCGAGCTGTTTTTGGATTTTTTTTAAATATAGAAGCGAAGTTTCCATTGCCAACCACTTCGTGAGTGGAGTCAGCATGAGTTGTTCGACTGAATAATGTCGAACATCTTCTTTTGGCTTATTTTTCCCTACTTTTGGGCAACCTCCCAAAGGATAAGGCCTCCCTTCCACTATTTGAGGGATCCAAACCTCCTCCTCCTCTTCTATATATACATCTCTCTCACATAGATGCAGCTAGCTGAACATTTTGGAGAATAGCTGAAACAGTCTGAATAAGCTGGTGTGAGATAGATCAGAGAGATACCCCTTGTTGAGAGAGAGTCTAGACTTATTGCCTCACCAAGTCGAATTCCCCGACGAATTATTGAGAGGCATTTCGATTGCACCCGCTGAAGGAGGCTGCGACGTCAAGGCTCATTTGGTTGTAATCTCTTTATTTCTCTTAATTAATACTTGAATGATGTTTTGGTTCCCGTCTTGTGTTGATGTGATTAATCTTGTGCAATATCTTTAATTCTACTTGACTAATTAGATAGTTATGAATGAAAATATTGTTTCGTATGCTGCTATTATTCTCTTATATTTGTGCAGGCACTTGAGTACCACTATTTAAGAACCACGACCTGTTGGGATGAAGATTAGGAGATTGATGCCACAACTATGACAACTGCGTTGGAACAAAGGTAGGACATCTATCCCGACTCATTTTCATTCATTAAATAGGAATTTACGCATTAGCATGTCCTCTTGTTGCTAGACCCACCCTAGAGCTAGAGGGATCACCTCTATCCGTAGAGGGGATTTACCTACACAACAAGTTGGCGACTCCGCTAGGGATCACTGTGTTTTTTTGTCTCGTTTTTTGTCGAGCGTCTGGTTTGTCAAGTCGACTTTGGTAATTTCATCATTTTTCTACTTTTCTTGACTTGCCTGATTGTTTTCCACCATACTGTTCAGTTCTAGAGTGTCAAGTCTGACCTCTGCTCAGTGGTTTTATTTTTTCCCATGGTTTCTAGCTCGGCACGATTTTTCCTTGAATAGTCACGCTGATTGGCGCATGTTTTTTTTGTCACAGGTGCGCCAACCCCTATTTAATGCAGATTACAACTAAACAGTCGCGTCGAATCCTGTAGGATTTGATTTGAACTCTTTTCTGAGTTTTTGTTAGTGTTTCTGGACTTTGGATTGGTTTTTTGCCTTACAATTGGTCTAATGTGATTGTTTTGACTCTATAGTCTCGACCTTCTCATATGTTTTTCCATCATCTTATCAATGAAGTTTGTAGCCCTATGGTTTCTAGGTGTCTTGTGCTGTTTGTTCGGCCCTCTCCTCACTGAACCTTATGAGTGAAGTTCAAGTCACTTTGACCTTTTTCAATTCAATTCACTGACTGATTGTGTTAGTATTTCTCTCGATTCTTCGTGTCTTTGGTTTTTTGGATGATCACTTTTGTTTTTGTTTGACTCTCCACTCATCACTTCGAACATAGATTACATTGCTCGTTGGATCGTTTCGAAATTTATTTGTTTGCTTGGAATATTGCATCCTTGCTTTGAGTGTGTTTTATGTTTGTATTGCATTTGATTTATTCGTTTTAGATCTTTACATTCGTAGTGCTCAAAAATAATATTTTTTTTTATTTTATTTTAACGGTGCATTGTGTGCCTCATTCATTTAAAAGACAAAAAATTGCATTCTTTCGCTTCAATTTAAAATGAAAATGCTCTTGTGCATTACTAGCTCTTAGTGAACTGGGAAAGAGTTTTTGTTTTCTCATTTGGTTGTATTAGATGCATTAGTGAAATTCGTCTTATGTTTCAATTGATTACAAATATGTCATAGTTTCCTATCCTTATCTTCGCTAACATTCATTGAATGGAAATGATGTTCTTTTCCATGTAGTGTGCATTTAGGAATTCGAGATCACATTTGGTAAGGCCTTGAAATCACAACATTAATTCAAGATCAACCTTAAAATGAATTCAATCAACCTAAGGAATCATTGAAACGTAATGCACATATTTTATAGGTCCAAGCTAGTGACGTGTTTCGACGTCATTAACCTAGTAGTTTTCGTTCACCATCTGGCATTAGAGAACACTAATATGGAATTGTGCTCCCCATACCGTCGTGTATATAAAGGGAGACCCTCATAGGTTTCAATCATTTATCCATAGGAAGTTGAGTCTGCCACCCTGTAACCATGAGACACCGAACACAACATTCGGGTAGAATACCAGCATGTATGTCAAGTCCTTGGTCATTTCTCTTTCATTTGATCACCAAGGTGTATATGGCAGTTCACATAAACTTGGTACACCCTCTTGCTTAAATTACCTAAGTAGTCATTTTGATATTTTCGTGACTCTCTAAAAGTTAAAATATCATCGAGAACTTGTCCTTTCATGCTCGTTTAATCTGAAAGTGACTGCAGTCATCTTTTTCCTATTTCTTGACTCTTAAAACATGAAACAACAAAGTTTCGTTTAATGTCATAAAATTAACTGCCTATAATCACATGCCCATTACAGATCTTTGATTGGCTTGTTTTTAGTATTACCTTAGTGTTTGAGCCTCGAATAGGCTATCTCGTTTTCTTCCTGTTTTGAAACATTGTCACAGTGGCGGAACTACCAGTTTCATTGTCCTCTTCATTGCCTCCTAGTGGTGGTCCTTCTCCTGATGTTTCTTTGGAAGCACCTCCGTCCACTAGGTCTGTCAAGTTCTGGCAGTCTGTGCTTCCGAGTATCTTACCTCTCACTACCCAGTCTCCTCTTGAAAGGTCAGTTGATATCAATTGGCAACCTCAGGGTGCTTAGTCTGGTTTTGGGAGCGAGGAAGAATTCTGTCCTCTTACTTCGGGATCACCGCTATTAGCCGTTGCTTTACCTGCCAGTCCCCGTCGTCTTTTCGATAGTCTTACAACCTCATCAGACATGGATTCTTTGAGTCTTGTTGGTAGTGAAGAGCTTCATGTTTCTACCAGGGAGTATCATCTCTTCCTAGAATATTTCCTATATGTCTCCAGTCAACCTTCCCCTCAATCGGTGTCTCTTCCACCCGGTTATCGTACTTTGGGTCAGATCCTTTCTGTTTTTGCATCCATGAGACCGTATGGTATGTCGACCCCCACAGGGAGCTCGTCTATTACTGTATCTAGAATATCGCCTTTGACACCCATCTCATCATCCATTGTTACATCTGTCCCAGTCCGACCCACTGTTTGTGTGGCTTCATTTGCACCAGTTGTTAGTACGACTTCGTCGTTAGGGTCTGCTATTGTTCACAAGTATATCTTTATCAATCCTACAATGCCTGTTAGGCTCGCCGTGAGTGGATCATAGCCTCATGCTATGGAAATCCCATCTACTTGTACCGTGCCTATGGTTTCTACTTATACTTTCGATGACTATATGTTGGATATTCAGTGACGGTATGCTCCATCTTTGAGTACTCAGCAGCAGAGTTCCACACCTCAGGATTCTCAGTAGCCCCAAGCTTCTAGAAATCCTCCACATCATTATGATGTATATGGTATTCCCATTTATTTGCCTCCGATTGATCCCAATCAACCCGTTTACCAGCTAGGAAAACCCTCGAGCCTACAAGGACAACCCTTTCAGGGACAACCTTCGGTCAAATAGGGACAACCCTCTGGTCCACAAGGACAACTTTATGGTTCGCAAGGACAACCCTTACAGGGACATCCTTCGACCCAACAAGGACAAACCTGCAGTCCTACTGGTCAACCTCAATTTCAGCCAGGAGCATATTATGTTCCCGGGGGGGAAATATATCCACCACAGGGACAACATTTTGTGCAACAGCATCAACCTTATGTTCAGCAAGGCCAATCTCTTGTACAACAAGGAAAAACCTACGGTCCTACGTCGAGTCAACCTGGTTTTTAGGGGCAACCTGGCCCATCCCAACCATTGGGCCAACCTCTTCCGCAAGGGCAACCTGGTGGCCCTCAGTATCCAGGCCAACCTGCCCCGCGGGGACAACCTACCCAACCTCAACATTCAAGCCAACCTACCCCGCAAGGACAACCTGTCCAACCTCAACAGCCGGTTCAACCTGCTCTGCAAGGAAAATTGCTCAGCTTCAAGGCACTACTCACCCTCCTCAAGGTCAATTTTAGGCGGTACATAGTGCACCCCAAGGTTACACTTATTATCCTCAAGGTCAATCCCAGATGGTGTATAATCCACCTCAACGCAATGCTTACATTCCACAGAAAAATCAATATGTTTCCCAGTAAGGACCTCAGTGGTATGCTCAAAATCAATATCCCAATCCTTAACCCATGTATGGGCAGAACTACCAGGCTTATGACCCCTATGGAAAGAATCCTCTAGGACAAAACATATGGGGGTATAATTTCTCTCAACCTGGGTGGAATGCTAATACTGGTCTTTATCAGTGACCTGCAATTCATTTTAACCCTTAATTGCCTTTTCTCGCTACGTTGGAACTGCCTGATGTGTCAAAGTTAACGAACGATCTGATCCTTCATAACTCGTATTGGCCTCCAATTCCAACCAAAATTCCTGGTGATTGTCCCAAGTTTGAGGGAAATTACAGAGAAAACCCCCAAGCACATGTTATGGCATACCATCTTTGGTGTTCCTATAACTCTTGGGTTGACGATTCTATCTGACTTCGTATTTTCCAACGAACTCTTACTGGTACCGCTGCTAAGTGGTACATCAAATTATCTCGTGGTGTCTTCCAATATTTAAACTCTTTAGCCATGGAATTTCTCACGCACTTTTAGTTACTGGTTTAGTATGAAACTGGGACGCACCTCCTCACATCCTTGAAGCAGGATCGAGCTACTCATATCTCAGATAATATTCATGAATGGAGGCGTTATCGTCACTTGATCAAGTTTGAGATTCCTGATCAGATTCTAACTGATTGGTTCACCACCTCCTTCGTTGCTTCAATTTATAAGGACATTGCTATGGGGGCATGCGTCACTGAGGAACAAGCCATTGCTCGTGCCTAGTACCTAGATCTTGCGTATTCTCAATATGGCATGTTGTATGATCTCTTTCCTGATGCTACTAGACCTGGAACTTCCAAAGCACCGTCGTCACCATCAGTCGACGGTATCATTGGTTCCATGTCTCAAACTTCTTGAAAGTCTCCTCCTCCGAATCCCGGGAAGCAAAAAAATACTACCTCCAATGATACTGCTTCTTGGCCGATCCTGAATTCTAGTAAAACCACGAAAAATGTCGTTTAGGCCAATCTGGCGGATAAAACTTCCAAGGGTAAAAATAAGGGTAAAGGTAAGGCCAAAGCCGATACCCCGAAACAGGATCCTTAGAAATCTCATGCTGATGATGGTTCACAATGTAAACCAAAGTATCCTTGCTTGATTTGTGATGAAGAGCACTACACCAAGGACTATCCTCGATGGGAAAAAGTGAATCGATTGCTCAAAGCCACCCAAGGAACTCCGGTTGTTCTCAAAGAACCATTTCTGTCACAGTCGACTTAGTTGGTAGAGCAACCTCAGTCCTCTGCCCCAGTTGACTCTCATGTTTTCATGATGAACGGTTCTGCACCCATTTCTATTCCTACCTGGTCGAAATATTATACCGAACCACGTCAGGCAGTGAGGAAAGAGATCTTTGATGGTCCTCCTCCTCCGCCTACTTCTGGCCCTCTTCATATTGAAAGGCCCAGTACTGAGCCAGTTTCTAGACCACCTTCCAAAGGTGTACTCCGTAAGTCTTCTTACAATCCTAACACCCGTGCTGCTCAACATTATAGTATTGTTGAGGAGTTTGCGCTGGCACCATCTGCTATGTCTGCATCAGAAGTACTTCAGAGTTGTCTATCTCAACGGAAGGCTTTGCTATCTACCGTCAGTGGGCTTGATCCTACTGATTCGAGCGTTATCACTTTCGACTTAGAGAATTTTGTCCCATGTCTCCCTCACCAGCTTGCACTCATTATTCAAGTTGGGATTAATGGACTGAATATCCATCGAGCGTGGACGAGGGTGCGTCTATGTTCATCATGTCATCTTCCTGCTAGAAAGCCACCAGTTCTCCAGCTCTTAATTCATCTCCAAATGTTCTAGAAGCGTTTGATGGAAGGGAATCTAAACCTCTTGGGGTTCTCACTAGTTTACTGATTACTCTAGAAGGGAAAACAGTCAACGTCGAGGTTGAAATAGTTGATGCCAAGCTCGATTACAATCTTCTCCTCGGTCTTAGTTTGACTCACGCCATGTTATGCATTTCGTCCACTCTCTTTCATGTTTTACAATTTCCGCGCGAAGGAAATATTATTACTGTCGATAAATTTTCTTTCTTCACTTCTTCATCTTCCGAGATCAACATTCTGTACGTAGATCAAATTCCTACTCCTTACGAGAGCGTAGGGCCGGGTCTCTTCAAAGATCCTGCCCTCATGGGTATTTTTCCTCTTCCTCCACCCAACATTGTTCAGGGAAATGTGATCTCCAGGTCTTCTGATCTATGGATCATCCCTTCACCTGAGAAGATTAATTCATTTGGATATTCGATGTCGTTAAGTCGGATCGAGATTGATTATTGTGAACTTATTTCAGCTTCGGATCCTCCGCAACCTAATCATGTTTTTTTGGGCATGTCTCTTGAGACTTAATATCAATCCCCTTGGATCAGAAATTCGGATTCCCCCGATCCCTTGCGAGAGATATTTCCTTCCGATGAGGCCATCGTGGAAACTATGTCTCTTAAGGATCCTCCTTGGGATGATAGTCATCATCGTTTTGCATTCATGTCTGGCCTTGGGGCCATGTCTACGTGTCTTGAGAGTTTCGCTTCTCAGGTTCCTTCTCTTCCACTTCAAACACCTATACTGACACATGAAGTCTTTGCGGAAGGTAACTTGAGAAACATTACACAAATGATGCCTACTGACGTCTCTGTTAAACCAAAGGTTGTCTAGAACATCCATATTGGGGTGACCTGTTCTCCCGATGAGATCCAGGTCTATACTAGTCTCTTTCGCGAGTTTCGCGACATTTTCATATGGTCTTACGAAGAGATTCTCGACATCGATCCAAGTATAGTGGTGCATGAGATTCCTAGCTATTTTGGTGCGAAGCCTGTTTGTCAGTGCCTTTGTCCTATGCACTCCAGAAAGGCTGCTGCTATTAAGGGAGAAGTTGAAAAACTTCTTAAAGCTGGTTTTATCTATCTGATTCCCTTGACAGATTGGGTTTCTAATATTATTCATGTAGATAAGAAACAAGGTACCATTCATGTCTATGTTGATTACCATGACATTAACCGTGCTTTCCCTAAGGATAATTATCCCACTCCTTTTATTGATCAAATCATTGATGACTGTGCTAGTAGTGATATTTTTTCCCTTGTGGACAGGTTTTCTAGGTATAACCAGATTAATATTCTTCTGGCCGATCAACATAAGACCACATTTATCTGTCCTTGGGGTACTTTCTCTTATAAAAATCTCTTTTTCAGTATGAAAAATGTTGGGGCTAAGTTTTAGCGAGAAATTTCATATGCTTTCCACGATATTAAGCGCATTATTTAGCCTTATTTGGATGACCTTCCAGCTCATTCGGCTAAGCATAAAGACCATCCTGATCATCTCCGTCAGATTTTTCTTTGTTGTCGATGCTATAACATCTGGCTCAATTAACATAAGTGTGTCTTATGCATTAATTCTGGTAGACTCTTAGGTTTATCGTTTCTAAAGATGAGATTTGTCTCGATCCTCTCGAAGTTGAAGCTATCATTAATCTCCCCTCTCCTTCCTCCTTGCATCAGCTACAAAGTCTGTAGGGGAAAGCCAACTTCTCACGTCGTTTTATACCTAACTATCTACGAAGTGGCTAAAGGATTTACACGCTTACTGAAGCAAGGCGTCATGTTCCTTTAGGATGAGATCGCCCAAAAATCCTTCGATGCACTGAAGATGTTGCTCGTCAATGCTCCTCTATTGCATCCTCCAAATTATCATCGCGATTACTCCCTTTATTTGGCCGTCGCGTTTAGCACAATTTCCATGGTTTTGGTACAAGACAATGATGATGGTGACGAGCATGTCATTTATTATCTGTCTCGTAACCTCCTCGATACTGAGACGCGATATGCAGATGTTGAGAAGTTGGCCTTGGATGTTGTTCAAGATATTCAACATTTTCGTCACTATATCCTGTTGCACATAGTGACTATGATTTCTGATTGAAACCCTATGACTTACATATTGACTCGTCAATTGCTGGGGGGAAAGTAATTGAAGTGGATTTTAATCCTCCAAGAGTTCGATTTTGAGTTCAGTACTGCCAAATAGAAGAAATCATTAGTCTTCACCAATTTTATCTGCTCTCTCCCTTCCGATTCCACTCCATCTAGTTCCAAGGAACGCATTCCGAACGACACACTTTTTCGAATTAGCACCCTCGATCCTTGGGACGGTGATATCATCATATATCTTCAAACTTCCACCTGCCGAGGTGGGTTGACAAAGGATGCTCACCGACGCATCCGTCATCAATCGCAACCCTATTGCATAATCGGAGATACACTCTACCGCATCGGAGTTGATTCCATTCTCCGGCAGTGTTTGACTCTCAAGGAGGCTGAAAAGGCCCTGAATGATTGTAATAGTGGCGCCTATGGCGGTCACATGTCTGGATATGCTACTGCACAGAATATTCTTCGTGCTAGGTATTTCTGGCCCACCATCTTTAAATACTACATCGTTGTTGTCCGTAAGTTCCATGATTACCATATCTATCAGCGCAAGATGTGCACGCTACCTTCCCATCTTCACCATGTCATTACCGTTGGTCCCTTTGCGAAGTGGGGCATCGATTTTATGAAGTGTAACCCTCACTCGACTGGGGTGCATGCTTATATCATCGTAGCCATGGACTACTTCACCAAATGGATCGAAGCAATGCCTACACTTACGATTGACGGTAAGACAGCAACACAGTTTCTATTCAATCATGTCATTTCTAGGTTTGGCGTCCCTCAAGCCATTGTTACCGATCATGGTTCCCATTTTCGGCATTACATGGTGGCCGAGTTGACTTCCAAGTTGGGTCTACGTCACGACAGCTCAATGCCATACTACCCTCAGGCTAATGGCTAGGTTGAAGCCATGAAAAAATTTCTCGTCACTATGATTCAACGTACGATTGGGATGAAAAAATCAAACTCGCATCTCATGTTGTTTTTGGCTCTATGGGATTACCGAACCTCAGTGAAGGATGCAATCGGATTCACTCCATTCTAGCTTTTCTATGGTCTGGAAGCTACCATTCCCATTGAATGTGAAATTCCTTCTCTCAAACTAGTTGTTGAATTGTTGTCGAATACTTCGCCATAAGAAGAGTGTCTTCTCTATTTAGAGAGGCTTGATGGAACTCGCCACTTTATTTCTCTGGTCATAGAAGCACAAAAAAAGTAGGTCAAAGCTCATTTTGACCAATCGGTTTCCCCTCGTTCCTTCATAGAAGTAGACCTCGTCCTCCTGTATGACCAAGCTCACGATAAGCTGGGGGAAGGAAAATTTCAACCCATGTGGCATGGGCCACTACATTTTTATGCACATTTTACAGAATGGGGCTTATGAGCTTATTTATTATGAAGGTCATCCTCTAGATTATCCCATAAATGGGTTTTATCTTAAAAAGTACTATGCATGATTCATTCGTGCATGTTTCTTTGTACATAGGTGTTATTTTAATTGTTGTACATTTTTGGATTGGTGTGTTTTGCGAGCGTTTTCCTACTTATTGGATCATTTCTTATTGTGTAGATGTCCATTACCCCTTATGTCGGTTTCACGAATGGTGCTTCCTATAGTACCCGGAACCTGTCCTCAGCAGCCTGGGTGATTTATGATCTTGATGGTGAGTTGATATACCTTCAAGGTATCTGTCTAGGACGAACCACAAACAATATCGCTTCTCCAATCCTTGTTCGATTGTCAATGTTATACCAAGGGTATCTTTGAAGTCTATAACTGGACCAGTATAGCTATATAGTGTTGTTATTGAACTATTAACCGAGGCCATTGCTCTCGACATTCGTGCATTAATTGTTAACCTAGCCTCGCAACTTGTTGTTCTTCAACTTAATGGGCATTATTTTGTTAGGAACCCTCACATCTTAAGGTTGTACTTGCGTGTTTGTTTACTGGAAAGACATTTTGATTACATTACATATCAACATATTCCTAGATGAACGAATGCATTAACTGATACAGTAGCCAATATTATATTAGATAGACATTTACGTAATTTGTAAGAAAATCATCATCACATGAAATGATCTATATAGGAAAATAGATGTATATATATATTAGTGTTTGCATCCATGTGCATCATAACTTCAAAAAATATGTATGTTTCGGTTACATCCTAAGACATCATGTCTCTCAAAAAATATGCAAAAATAAAACCTAAGTGTCTAGTTGGCATGACGCTCATGATGGCACGCCACTGCCCATACAAGCCACCTCAACAAGCGGTGGACACGGTTTGACACCCCTGCAGTGTGCCTCTGGTACGCACGAGGAACATCATCAAATCATGCATAGTCTGGGATCCCACGAGATATTTCCTCCAAGTTGCATATGATTTCCTCCACGTCGCCTCCCTCACCTTGAGGGGAGACATCAAAGTCTTGAGGAATCCTCCATGCTATCGAGGACATACTTGTAGGTCTCTCTAGGCAAACATCTTCAATTACATGGATTAATGTCAGAACATGCATAACAAAAAAAATCATTATACTCATCAAAATAAAAAATGAGTCTTACCCAATACTTCATCCCAATCCTCTCCTTCTAGTAGTGGGAGATCTGCATCACCGTTGAAATCCGTGCCAGAGTAGGGCCAGTCCTCCACAACAATCAACTTTTGGCAGAGCCACTCAAATAACTCCGACCTCTAGGATATCCGTTGACCGCCCCCTGACCTTGGCATCAAAGCTGCCCAACAGACCATCTGTGGCTCCTGTGCTAGTGGTGTCGGAACTATTACCTCCTGGCGTTGGAAGATTGGTAACCGTTCCAAGATGAAAGGTACCAATATGGACCCATAGTCGAACTGCTTCAGCTTACCATTCTTTCATTTTTTCAACTGGAATTTGATGAAGATTGTTACTACCTCTGCCCAATTGTATAGTGTCGGTGCCATGCAGTCCACTTCCAGAAGTAATTGTGTTTTTGTGGCCTCATGTGGGGCCTCAAATCTTGTAGCACGCATGATGATGTGTAGCACTACTCTCAATGCCAAATCAGGAATGGTTTGGATATCCACCTTCCTGCTTTTCGATCCTTTCTATGCTCCTCGGCACACTCGATCAATAACCATACTCATATTTTACATTGTGGGCCGAGTACTAGTCAGGATTGGTACTGCCCCACTCTGCGACAATCTGATTATAAAGTAAATATCTAATACCTCAATCTCAAGTTCCTGATTGTGAATAATAAATTTCTCCTGATCAATGTCCCAAACACTGATCAAGTATTGCAACAGCTCCGGTTGAGCTCTGAGACATGGTGCCATAAATAATTTCTTGAGCCCGCAAACTCTGAGAACTTCCATACATCTTTCATTCTCCATGGCGATTTCATCTTCTTCGCTATGTTCTCGTTCTTTCCATTCAATCACCATTTTTTCCTTTGGTACCTGAAAAAACATCTGTATGGTTATCATTAGCCAAATCCAATGCTTTTGAATGATTAAATTGGGCTTTCTTGTTTGACTTTACATGCTAAAAATGGTTGTCGTAGTTTTCGTGACTATTTTAGAAATAGTGGTGCCAATTGGCGCGCTCCCGTTCAAATTTTAGGCCGATTGGTGCGATTCCGTGCTTGATACCCGCGCTGACTGCCGCGCCCTAGATTTTATAAAATCCCCCCATAGATCTCCAAAAATGGGGTTGCAAGTAATGAAAAATCTATCAAAATGCAGGGAAGGATGTGAGTTCTTACCTGGAACAGACGAATTCAC
This sequence comes from Pinus albicaulis, assembly GCA_034641835.2. Classification (NCBI taxonomy): domain Eukaryota; kingdom Viridiplantae; phylum Streptophyta; class Pinopsida; order Pinales; family Pinaceae; genus Pinus; species Pinus albicaulis. The sequence goes on along the minus strand of CM076580.1, from coordinate 1,633,910,074 downwards.
GATTGGCCTCCTGGATTTCCCACTATCAGCACCGCAAAATTACAGTGAAAAAGGGTAACAATCTCACAAGAGATAAAAGTGAAAAGTAATTTATTTTTTACCATTTTTGGCATTTTATAACTTTTCAGAACCCTAATTAGGTTTTAAAGCATATTTTTAGATTATTGCGCTATGTTATTTCAAAAAGTGGGTTTTACGTGCGTCTCTTGTGCAGCGACAGGTCCTCAACGTGATGATGATGAAGTGAAGAGTTGTATTTTATACTTTTTCGAACTCGGTAAAAACACGAAAAAGTCACTGTTGGAGTAATCTTTCAACTCTTGTCTAACTCTTGAAAATTGAAAAGATTGATGAGACTCTTGTCATTTTGAACTCATTAAATGGCTACAAAATGATGTCTACCCAGTGTATGTTTACCCCCTTTTCAGGCTGGGATATATTATTTACGAAAAAGGAATACCTTAACCTATCGCGACTAAGAGGTTCTCTCAGACACAGTTTTCTACCTTTTCGGATCTGTGAGACTACTCACAAAAAGGGACTTGCTGGGGTTTTCTTTTCCACTTCTTTTCAAACTCTCTTAACATGAAAACATACCAAGTTCTTCCTTTGTTAGACTCGTTAAAATCTACATGACATCAGAAATCGTCACCATGACATAACCGAGTTCCTCCTTCCTAGGGCTCGTAAAATGTACTAGGATGGATTTTTCTGAAGGAAGAACTTACATGACAAGCATATGTTATCCCCTTCAAGCTTGTTTCCAAAAATAATTGGGGTACTCGCCAATAATGGTGGGGGAAAATGGAACTAGTTCTCAGTTGTGTCGGCAGTATGTCCCTCTTGAACATGACACTCATTTGCATGTGTGTCGGGTTGGGGACTTCTCATTTCATTTTTTTTTTCCTCCATGGGTTTGGGTAATCTGTTTTGACCTCTCATCTGCTCTTTTCCATGTCATTATGACCTCAGATCCCTTGATGTAAAATACTGCCAAATACAGAGTCGTGTCACTGATATGTTCAAGAGAAGTTTCCATTTGCAGTTTTCAACCTCCCTTTGATCCTCTTTTTGGTCCTGATTCACTATCATCATGTTCCTCTGTCTCGTGTTGATGATGTGGGAAAAATTATGGCCCACCTTTGACTAGGTCACTTCCTGTCGACTTCAGCTCATTATCCAGGATTTTTATCTAGAGACCCCCTTCCAGTACCTTGGAGCTTGCATGCCTCAATGGCAAGTTCTTCACATTCGACGACAGGTCCACATCATTGGCCTTTGATCGAGTGATTATGCGGATGTTTGACACTAGATCACTGTTCACATTCCGTGGATTGTACAGTTGTACCTTGAGAGCCGTTGTCATTATTGGTGGTTTCTCTCGTGCCTATTAACAACTTACATCATTGGCTAGTAATCAAGTGACTTTTTTGCATGTTCGACTTTAGCTTACATATTCGCATGCTTGAATTTTTACTTGTTCGGGTTGAGATGGAGTGCAAGACCCTAGGTTTTGTCTGATGAAATCCAGGCTGCAGGATATTTTGGTTTATCATGACTATATGCATGACTCTTTTGATTGGATGGTTGTGACCATACTTGAGTCTATTTGTTGATCCTTACTGCTGGATGGTTGCGTCCATACCTCGGATCTTATTTATATATGTACTCTATTATGGATGGCTAGCCCATGCCACATGTTCATGTATCAAAGATATCAGTTGTATTTGTACTCGCAGGTCTTCCGATGGCGATGTTTGGTTTGAATGTGTTCTTGTAAAGCATTTCAATCCTCCCTATCTCTCGGACCTCATGCTTTAGGGGGTATCTGTTACACAAAATTTTGTCACCATCCTTGCAATCCCCATCCCACATATTAGAGGACCATTTATGTGACTTATATGTAGTGTCATGCCTTGCAAAAAGTGTCATTGTATCCCTTGCCATGAGGAGAACATTTCCTATGTTGACTATTACTGGAACATACTATCAAAAGCACATGATTTTGGGTCAGCGTTGGAAAGAAGTTATGGCTTCGCGTCAATAAGGGAAATTAGCATTGGGCCCCACACCCATTGGCACTCTATCTTAGTGGACTACCCATGCCGAGCTATTTTTGGAAAGTTTTTTAAATATAGAAACGAAATTTCCATTTCCAACCACTTCATGAGCGGAGTCACTGAATAACGCCGAACATCTTCCTTTGGCTTCTTGTTTCCTACTTTTTGGAAACCTCCTAAAGGATAAGGCCTCCCTTCCACCATTTGAGGGATCCCAACCTCATCCTTCTCTCCTATAGATACATCTCTCTCACATATATGCAGCTAGCTGAACATTTTGGAGAATAGTTGAAACAATCTGAATAATATGGTGTGAGATAGAGCAGAGAGAGACCCCTTGTCGAGAGAGAGTCTAGGATTATTGCCTCGCCAAGTCCAATTCCCCGACGAATGCTTGAGACGCGTTCCGACTAGACCCGCTGAAGGAGGCTGCAACGTCAAGGCTCATTTGGTTGTAATCTATTTCTTTCTCTTAATTAATACATGGCTGATGTCTTGGTTCCCATCTTCTGTTGATGTGATTAATCTTGTGCAATACATTTAATTCTCCTTTACCAATTAGATAGTTATGAATGAAAATATTGTTTCGTATGTTGTTATCATTCTATGATCTTTATGCAGGCACTTGAGTACCATCGTTGAAGGACCATGACCTGCTGGGACGAAGATCATGAGATTGTTGCCACAACTACGACAACTGCGTTGGAACAAAGGTAGGACATCTATCCCGACTCATGTTCATTCATTAACTAGGAATCGACGCATTAGCATGTCCTCTTGCTTCTAGAGCCACTCTAGGGCTAGAGGGATCACCTCTATCCGTAGAGGGGATTTACCTACACAACAGAAGTTCTTAGAGAAACAATGTGTGAATAAAGGAGGAAGAGATCATAAAAAATGAAACTATGGAAAAGGTAGTAACATCCTAGGACTAAGATGTTTTGACTGTGATATCTCTATGGGAAATATATGAAGATTTTGACGAAAAGAAAGAGACCCTTAACATTGTATATATTTTGGAGATGTGTTAATATATGTGCAAAATGTTGATACAAGCAAGGGAATGTCATGATGAAATACCATCACAAATGTTATTTTTATTTAATGTTAATTTTCTACTTTTGAATAATATCTAGATGGGCTATTGCAGGGCTTCCAAGGGAAATTTTGTGGCTATCTTCTACAACTGTTCTCATGTGGCAGGATGAAAGATCCTTAAGGAAAATTGACATGAAAAAGGCAGCAAGGCATGAAGGAAGGCCAAACATGAGTTAATAGATCACTTTTAGATGAAAAAGGAAGGATTTCATGACTGACATGACTCTTGATGAAAGTGATGGATGATCTATTCCCTACAAAGAAGTCCCAAAGGATGAATACTAATGAATAAAGAAGAAGGAATTCATGACATTGAAAGAAAGAGTAATGGAAGAAAGTCCCTAGTCGAGAGGGAGCTTGGTCAAGTCCCTAATTAAGAGGGAGCTTGTGTACATTTATTTTATGGGAATGGGTACATTCCTTCATTGGAATGGATATGTCCTCCCTAGTTAAGAGGGATAGATAGAGACATCATTTTTGTGTTCACTTGGGAAGATAGAATGGAGGATAGGGTAATAATATAGAATTCTATACTCTTTGAGGATGTGGTAGGGAATCCAAGATAAGAGTAGTCAAAGAGGACCGGTATTATTTGAGGACTGGGAATCCAAGATAAGAATCGTCTTGATGGAACATACTCTGAGAGAACCTGGGTGGGGTATGTTCTAAGAGAGACAATGCTAGATGATATGATGTTATACAAATGGATTACCAGTCCAACTCTTATTATATGAGAATTATTCAAATTAAGAATGTCTAAGTACCATGAAGGAATTATGAATACCTCCCTAGTTAAGAGGGAGTGTTGAAATATGTAACTAGGTTCAGTATTCATAATGACATGCATAATCATGATTTTATGTAATTGATATAAAAGAATAAAAATAAAATTATTTTTTTATGCTTGAGGCATGATTTTAATGCTCAAGGAATTGTATTTTGTAGATCAAGCTCCCATTGTGAGCTATTACGTCATATATTCTAATGATTCAATGTCATGTATTGAAGGCCCATGTAGGCATGTTACATATTGTAAAAAGAGAACTTTTTTGAGTCATTGACCCTCAAAGACCTTGTCACAAGCACTCCTTCAAGTCGGTCTTCAAAAGAAGATGAAGATGATTCTAGAATTGCATGTCGGCCTAGTCATAAGGTTAAGTCATCCTATTTTGCATGGACATACCACTATATATAGGAGCACTCAACATCACTTGAAGGAAAATTTGGTCAAGCATCTGAAATAGAGAAGGAAGTGCGAGAATCACTAGAGAAAGGGCTCATCATCAAGAAAAAAAAAAAGGAGGAACATAAACCGAGGTACTTTGGCACTATTTTGGGTTATTCTCCTCGCATGTGTGACAAAATATAGGGTTTGTGTTAAACTAGAAATATATTTATGGACACTAGTTGCTATGGGATCATCTACATCCGTGACTCTAGATATACATTGTGAATTATGGGAGAAATGTAGGATATACATGGCTAACTAGCACCCTTGTTGTAAAAATCTCAAAATGAAGGGTACATGCTATGCAACAAGGTCAACAATACAAAGGCTCCTACAACCAACTCAATGTGGGTAAAATAAGATAATAAAAAATCAATACAATGGAAATAGTCTATGTTCCCATTAGTGTAGGTGTTGATTACCTAAATGGTGGAACATGCTAAAATAAGTTTGTACAATTGTAGAGAACATATTCACAACATATTCACATTATGCACAACTATTTTTTTTTCAAAAAATTAATGTTAATTGTATAATTTTATAAATTATGAAAATAATTATGGCCTTCAAATTATGAGTTCATATATTAATGTAGGGTTCAAGGGTCTTAACATAATCAAACAATTTTTTTAATATTGTAGAGCTTGATTTATGCTAGTGTAACACACACATATATATTTTACAAGGTAATCAAAAACTATAGTAGGAGCAAAAGGCATATGTATTTTAATATTATGATATATATTCATTTTATATTCTTTTGAAATAATGATTATATATGCATAAACATTTAAAACTCTTAACATAATAATGTAAAACTCTTTAAGACCTTTTTGTTGTGCTAAATAATTCCAAAAACATTTACAAAGATAGAAAGTTATGGCAAAATTGCTTAACTAATATTTTATATTTTAGAAAAAATGCATACCCATTATTAGCAAACATGTTTTATAATATTCACACATTATTATCATATCCAAGTTATTTGAAATTCGATTTACTTATTTAGTTTGAGCGAAAGTATTTCTTGTCACCTATGCATTTAATAGCTTGTTCTAGGACTAGGTTTTGTATGATGAGCCTGATGGTTTGAATTGCAAAAATAATTTAAGTGGGGATAAATATCCATGGTTAAGTATCTTGTTAGTTTTTATAATTTTTGTAAATTTTAGCAAAGTGAGATGCATCATCAAGTAAGTGTTTTGATGTTTTTTTCCAACCATTTAATTTATATGTCTAAGCTAGTCTACAAAATTTTATAATTTAGTGAAAGGTTCACCAAAATTTTACTAGATTTTATAATTTAGTGAATGATTTAGCTATAAGTTATATCCACATATTATGTTGTTGATAAAATAGCCTTCAAATTTTTCTATATTCAATTGGGATTCATCCAACTATTATACTTGTAAAGGCTTAGAAACTATTGTTAATTTTTTCCCTTGTATTTTTCTTGTAATGCAATTAGTGAATTTGAAATATTTCTATAACATAAGACTTGTAATTCGCATTTATTAAGTTTCACAAACTTTTAGAAAAACAAAAATTTAAAAAACCCAATATAAATTTAATAAAGCTTAAGATTATAATTCATATTTATATATTTTTAAATAAAAGCTTTTATGTGCTCAAAAAATCTATTAAAACCCGTTTGAACATAATGCTTTCAAGTTTGTACAGATAGTCTCACTACAACAAGTCTCAAGTGTTCTTTACAACTTTTTATCTCATATGTGAAATGACTATATTAAAGTAATGCTCAAACTTTGACTTTTTTAGTTGGTAATAATTATATGTTAGATTTGAATGACCATGTATTTTTTCAAAGTATTGTTGAACTTATTGTTTACACATTCATGTTTGCAAACAAAAAGCTTTCTTGTGAAGCATAGATAATAGGAGAAGATAAGATTGCTAATGGATTTAACTTAATGTTTCTCTTGAATAAAAATGTGTGGGATTTGTTTGATTTGACACAAATTAAGGTTATACCACTTATACAGTGAAGTGGTAATATCATTCTTGTATAAGGAGTTGAGGATTGCGTAGTTAGATTGTTAAATATGGTTTAATCTCTTTAGCTCATATCTTAAAGGAAAGGATAAATACATTGCATCTAAAAGTTAACTTGTTTTTTCTAACCGTGGAATTAGGTGTTAGTGCCATAGATTTATGTTGTAGGATGCCGCTAATCACGAGTTGAGTTAGTAAACTTTTAATTAAACAAGTGTGTAGAACAAAAAATGAGTTAGTAAGTAAACGTTGAAATAAGAAAATGTGTAGATCACAAATTGAATTAGTAAGTAAACTTTGAAATAGAAAGATGTTTATCACTTATAGAATGTTGCAAGAACAAATAATAATTTTTTAAAATGAGGATCATAAAGTATTGTAAATATTCATAGGAGTGGAGTTTGAAGGTTCAACAATATACACACATCTATCTAAGTGCTCAGCAGATTCAATGTTGTGTATGACATGTTATATTAGTTATTTTTTTGATGATATTATATTATCTAAATGCTATGAGCAGATTCAATGTTGTGTATGAAATGTTATGTTAGTTATTATTTGATAGATATAATTTTTTGGGATATGGAATGACTTTGGTGAATGTATATTTAATGATATAATAATATTTATTTCCAAACCACATTGACCAGGACGTATCCATTACTGTGACTTTGTTTTAAGCCACGGTCTTCAATCTACGATTACGCTACCCTTCGTCATAGTGGCGTTGGGTCGTGGCTCTTCCCTATAAGGCGATTTTGAATCTTTAATACATAACATAATATCAAAGAAATAAACCAAGCAGCGTGTTGCACAGCTTGGGGATGTAGCTCACATGGTAGAGCGCTCGCTTTGCATGCGAGAGGTACGGGGTTCGATACCCCGCATCTCCATTTCAAAAATTTATTTAAACGGGAAGGGTTTCGATAGCTGCCGAGGTTGTTCCACCATCTGTTTAACTGTTTTAGCGAGATGCTGTATGTTGCCCGGTGGCTTGGTGTTTTTCTTCTCCATTACGGAACAGCTTAAAGAATTTCATTTCTCGTAATTATCACAAATCTTGGATTTTTCCAATTGCGGGATTTAATTTTTAATGTTTCTTTACAAATGATTTATTCTTGTTAACAACAAATACATTCTTAATCTCTGGATGCATCGATGCCGAGGGCTTTGTAGGTACATATAGGATGAGCCCCATTTCATTTGCACCTTATCTCTTTGTTTCCAAATCCCCTAGCTTATCAACACACTAGAGCATAGTAGTTTGCACATGGTTGTTGATGTTTGTACCATTATCAAGAGCTGAACATTTGTATTAGGTTCTAAGTAAGTCCTCGCACATTTTCTTCTCATTTTCTGTCTTTTGGCACTCCATCTTTTGCACGACCCTTCACCTTCTAACCCTTGACCTTCCACCACCCACTTCTTTGTTTTATATAACCTAGTGTTTTATAGTTTACACCTTTTCTTTTTCCCTTCTCTTTAGTCTTATCTCCCTCTCTTACCATTCTTCTCTTCCACGCTAAGATATTTTCTTACCTTATTATCTTTCCTACTTACCATCAAATAAAAATTTAGGGGCGAAATTTAACAAATGGTATCTTTTTTGGAGATTTTTTGAAAAAATATTCGCCAATTTTGTTAAAAATTCACCTATTTTTTAGATATATATGATTAAATGGATGATATTCGCCAAAAAAATACCGATTTTAATAGTAAATTACATGTTTTTTTATTGAAAAATCTCTTACATTCTATAAATGTGAATTTTCAAACCAGAATAGTCTCCTCCAATACTATATATAGGAAAAATAGTAACTCCTTAAAAAATACCCTGCCTACCATCACCATAATAGTGTGAGAATTCACATATTCTTGTGCAATGATGCACATTCTAATTGAACCTTAAGCTACGACATGAAGCCTCCCCTCCTCTCTTTGCGTAGTTGTGCAGTTCACTTTAATGGATTACCCCTCCTCAGTGCACAATGATGCCATCCAAAAGTTTTGCTACTGCTCGAATTATGGGGGGCTGGGGGGGCGGAAGGGGGTGTTAATTAGTATTTAAAACTCACACAAAATTTTCTTTACTTTACTAAATTCTATATGCAACTTTACTTAATCAAACTAGCGTATGTACGCAACTTTCTTTAAGGAAACTTGTGTATGCCCAATGAACTTACTATTCAGATAAATCTTCAGTAACTTTACTTAGACCAGTGCATCATTCATTCATCAAACATTTAGTAAGTAGTAAACATGTGCAATAAGTACAAAATAAATCATCACACATAAGCAACACACATGAACACCATGATTTAAGGTGGAAACCAAACGTGGGAGAAACCACCGTTTTTGTCGTATCTAACTTCAATATTTATTATACAGAAAATTGCTTACAACCTTGTACTGGGACAGACTCATACCAACATGCAGAAACCCACCCGCAGAAGGTTGCAACCTTCTCTCATTCTCTAGTTGCTACTATAAGGGAGCTCCAACCCCCTCATCTCGTTTACCATCCACCACTGGAAGGGAGCTTCGACCCCTTGCTCTCGTTTGCCAACCACTATTGGAAGGGAGCTACAACCCCCTAATCCGATCACCAGCTCCTAATAGAAGGAAGCTTTGATTTCCTCACTAGAGGCTCTAACCCTCAGCACCACCGCGGATCACGTTTCGTAAATTTTCACACTGAATCCACTTGATTTAATTCAACACAACTTGTAGGCCTCTTTTCATTATATTTTCAAACTGGACCCATTACACTCATTTAATCTCAATACCATACATCAAACTGAAACATATAACTATACCGAATCATTCACTGAATCATCAATCAACCAACCAATCACTGATATTTAATCATAATCAACTAGCTACATAAACAATACTCAAACAACCCATATCTATATGAAGACATCATTGACAGACATCAGAAACACCTCAAAATTGGTCAGACATGTCCTTCAACATTCTTCAGCAAAACCTTGGCTTACAAATGTGGCTTCCATAAGACATATTCACGACTGTACGCGCTTCTTCCGAAACCGACTTGCGTATAGATATCGGTATTTTTACTGAATATATATGTGCCTATGTAGAACCGAACTTGTGTGTATACACGTCTTCCTTCAGTCAAACTCGTGTATAGATATGTAAATAATTCAGGACTACACAACACTTCAAAACTGCAATCTTACTCAGATCATACCCTTCACTGCAACAAACATGTGCCAGACCACAGATTTAAACATCTCACAAGTATATCATGCAAATGCATATTCAGTTCAGGTCTAGAGATCTTGATCCATTATTGTATTCATGGGTGCATCATTATTTGATATCTATCAATAAAATATAGCCCATTCCATGCAGATATACTTTAGATTGAAGTATTCATTCAATTCCCATACTCATGCGCACTTAGCACTATGATCTTCACCTCCTTATATAGTTTGAGCCTTAGCCAATACCATGAGCCAAAACCACACAAGTGTCAATGGTATTCTTGGATGGGATCAAATTACCGTTACTGCGCCCAATATTGTGGATTAATACCATGGTAAAGACCCTTGCTATTATAAAATTAGTGCACTAGCACATACACGACTTTTCTTCTTCGTAACAGTGTGTATACGCGACTTTGCCTTTACTAACTTTCGTATAGTTCTTCAATTAAGTACTTTATCCATCTTCTGATTATGATCTGCAAAACCTCTATCCCATCATACTGTCACTTTGTTCCATCATTTTTTCACCTCTGAGCTTATCCATAAACCATATACTTGGTATTTTACAAGTGGGTTGCCATAAAGGACATTACATGCATCATAATGCCAACAATTGTATCATGGATTATGTGTTTGTAAGGGTTTTTATCCTAATTTAGAGGTTAAGTCTATTTTCTTCCCATATATATATAGAGGTTAAATCGATTTTTTTCATATATATATATATACACACACACACACACCTCTTGGATGGATCCTCACAAATTGAAATAATTTATCTCTTGGGCTAATCTTCTCCCTTATGTGCTATGTGGCCCAGTTGAGTGACTTTTCTTGGGTAGAATTGTAATGTGAAGTGAATGGATGCTTATAGTATATCTTGGATTATGCATGGTACTGAAGTAAATTAGTTTATTTTATTCATTGTGGTATCATGTGCTAAGTTATTTTATTTGGTAGATTCTTCATTTTCCTTGTTAAGCTAAACCATTACTCCAAATATTTGAGGAATAGAGATTATTTTCTCTTTCCTTGAATCATATTATAAATTTAAGAACATTGATCTCAAAACCTAAGCTAAGTTTGTTTATTTTCCTTGGTTTAGTTTGATCTTATTATCCCTCCAAGGAGACCCTAGAATAGTTTGAATCAATAGCTTCAGATGCCCTAAATAGAGAAACCACTAATCCATCTCTTGTGGCATTAATCTTAATTCATAAAAAAACATTTTTTATTTTGTTTTGTGGTAGATTAGGGTTAATTTATAAAAAAATATCATATTTTTAGCTTCTAATGACTTTCCTTTCTTGTGGTTATATATTATTGAAAAGTGTATTTTTTTTCCTGTGAAAAAAACAAACTTTTGATTAGAATTAACAAAAAGTTACATCGTATATGCCGTAGCATTCCATAAGAGAGAAACGCCCTGTAAGAAGCAGGGCATGGGTGTGAAAACACACAAGTTACTATTAGCCAGATACATTGGGCATGTCTTTTTTGCCTTTTTTCTTATTTACTTTCTGCCAACCCTTCAGCAAAGGAGTAGAAGGTGCGATGGCCAGCTCTAAGCCAAAGGAGAGTTGGACGTCTTTATCGGATTCAGAGCTCTCAGAGGCATGTGCAAGCTTAGTGCCAACCACACCTCGGTCATGTTGCGGCCCATCCTGATGAGGAGTCATTCTGAATTTGGTGATGATGTGTCTTCAACTTCCTGCTTTTCTGCCACCTTGCCTACCCTCATCTCTTGTGATTATTTTTGGTTTTCTTGTGTATTTCTTATATCTTCTTGCCTTTGATTTTCTTCCCTATCTGCTTCCTCATCATATGTCAAAGATACATCCAGAACATTCCACCCTTTTTTCCTTTGTGGCTTTTTGTTTTATTTTTTCCGGGATAAGATGCAAGTGCTTTGTAAATGCCTAGTTTTGTGGCACAACATGCATCTAAACGCTGTGTTTTTGAAATCTAGTGCTAGAGGCCACTTGAGGTCTTTTTGGATTAGATTGATGCAATATGGCAGGCCCTTGCTAAGGTCCATCTCCACGCATATACGCGCAAAGGTAAAAATGCCTTTGTCCATTCTCTCTCTGTCCAGTTTTATAAACCTTCCTATGGTGCTGCCAATATTTTCTAGAACCTGATGGTGCGAGAAAGGGAGTGGCAGATTTTGCAAGCGCACCCATACAGGAATTTTTGAGACCACCATTGAATTAGCATCGAATCTCGGGAACCGTGGCGAAATAAAGAGACTTGCTCTTTCCCAAAACCATGGTCCATCATTGATTGCGACACTATAGTCCTCTGTATTATCAAATTGAACAACGAAGAACCCTTTTTCACATAGGAAAATATCATAGTTCTGGGTCCAGTTTTGGTGGATCCAGGAATTTAGCTCTTCATGTTTTGGCTAGAAGCCATTAAATCGACATATAACAGCTTTATTTTGTAGGGCATCAAACAACCTTGTCACCTCTGGTATTTCTACTGCCAAATCTGGATTCTTCTCTGCTTTTTCGACTATGTATGGTCCAGGCAGAGAGGGAACTAGAGATTGATTTTTCCCCTATGTGGGGGCTTTTCCTCTTAGAATATCCTTAAAAGAGGGCATACCTTTTCCTGATGTTGCTGATTTCTTAGTAGATGTTATTCCTGGGAGCCCACCTCGTAATCTAAGGTTTAGGTAGATGGTAACATTTCTTTGAATTTGATATTCCTTCAATATGGTTGTTTCCTGTAAGACTCTACCTAAATATATCAGGCTTTGTTGTTGACCAGGTACTCCAGTGACAGCTTGGACATTGTTCATCAGTTCGGAAATCATCTTAGAGTCCCATACCCACAAGACCAAAGTTTTGAAAAGTGTATTGTATAAGTGAAAATGTTGTTTTACTTGAATTTTTTAGTCATTTTCTAGGAATGATTTCAAGGTTTATGTGTTAGTATATGCCTTACTAACCATCAAAAATTGTTGTAACTTAGTTCCTAGTTTACACTTCAATTTAGCCTTCATTTTATGTAGCTTATTCATAATTTTGAGGGCTATGTTCGTAGTTGTTAGTAGTTTTTATAAAAAAATGTACTATTACAATTTTCTATTTTAAAACTCTTGTTTATAGAAGCCTTGGGTTTCTTCCTTATTTGGTGTATTTAGGATTCAAACATATTTGAGCCTATTTAGGTCAACCATATCTTTTAGATTGTTTCAAAACTACCTTCAAACCAAATATGGAAATTACTCTATCCACCTTAAACCCTAATTTCCTACACCCATATCCAGTGGATTTTCATTGTAGGAGCCTTAGGGGGCACTTAGTTTAAGTTCCCTGGGTTATTTGATCCCTATGCCCAACTAGGGAAGGCTCCCTTATGTTGGGTTGTGTCCATCACTCAAATGAAGGGAATAGTTATTGAGGTGATGATAGTGACACTCCTAGGTGTTACTGATTGTGTAGATCACTTAATTAGGTTTTGAACTAATGACTTATTTCCCCCATCCTACAACTCCCCTCCCCTTACTAGAATTAAATAAAGCATTACAAAAATGAGAAGTAAACAACATAAAGACCACCATTTTTTTTGTGGGAGCATAATGGAAACGCAATAGCCATGTACCTAGAAAACATAATCACCCTATTAATGCCTAAGATCAAATTTCAATATACATAAATGCACATTAAAAATTTAATGAAAGTAATTCTACTTCATAATATATAACTAAAACTCTTATGGAGTGACACTAATTTTTATTTTTATTTTATCACATGCACTAATGAGCAATTCCTAAACACCATGCAACTCTTAATAATCACTATCAATTATTGATGATAGTTGTTTTACACTGAGTTGAACAATACAACACACAAACTTGGTGGAACCTTTATCCATTCATAAGTTTATTGAAAACCACTCAACAATGGAAAAATTCATTCATTTAAATAGAACACCTTTCCAATTATGAATAGAAGCAATTCTTATAGCTAAACCTCAACCTTGTCTATTGATTAGTTAAGCAAATCCCATTTTAGTTGAAAGTGGTAAAGTTGCATATTTTCCATTTCTCTACAATCTATTGTTGATGTTACAACATTTATGATTTCAATAAATTCAAAGATATCTACAAACTCTTATTTACAATTATAGTTTTAGAAATTACATCTTCTCCATGTTAGAATCACAAAAGAATTATTAAAAAACATTTATGTAAGGAGATAAAAAATCTATCATATTTCTAAGTTATGCAATTCCATCTTATGTGATTATAATTACAAATAATCAATACAAATTAAAAATGGTTTTAAATTCCACTAAATTTTTTGTGCAATGCAATTAAACATTTTTCAAGTTGTAAAAAAAATGTGAGTTCAAAATTAGCCTATGATTTTTTTCAATTTTATATGGTTTATAGAAATGAACATGGATGAGGAGACAACATTTCTTCCAACCACTGAAATTATATCAAATTTTCTAAATATTATTGTACAAAAATGTTTTTCTACTTATTATTTCAAATTTAACTCACTGAATATTTCAAATATAAATTTTAAGAAGTTGTGTTAATTAGTGTGGAACCAATTAAAATAATATTCATTTAAAAAAATAAAAATCTAAACCAATTGTTTAAATTCAATCCTAAATGAATTAAAAAAATAAAAATTTAACAAAATAATAAAGTAATTAATAAAATAAAGATTTAAAAAAATTATAACCAAAATATTAAAAAAAAATTAAGGTATTTTCTTTATTAAATTATGGGGATAGTTTTTACAGATGAGAAAAAAAAAAAATATGCAACCACGAGAAAGTACGAAACAAAATCTTTCCTGTGATTCTGAGAGATTAAAAATGAGATTGGAGTGACTTTAAAAAGAGGTCATATTATTAGAAATTGGTTATAAAAACATTTTTTTCATAATCTTATAATAGTAATAGTTATGTTAATATTAATACCAGCATCTGCACAAACGTGCAAAGAAAACTCTTACGGCGTTATACGGAAGGCAGGTGACGAGTTAAAATTGAGTGTGGGAGTATTAATTTTAAAATTGTTTTGGGTTTTTTAACTCTTCAAATATATATTAACATTTAATATATATTAATATTTAAAATAGAATATATATTAACATTTAAAATATAATAGTTCTAATGTTTTAATATATATTAACATTTAAAATAAAATAGTTCTAATGTCTTATTAGAGGTCGGGGATTGATTAATCAAATAGTCTTTGATTGATTAAATGGTCTTGGAAATCAGTTAGTCTATTGAGATGCAAATCCAACATTAATCATTGATAATAAAAAAAATTCCAATATAAGAGGCAAGTGTTTTGACAAATCAATTAGATTTCAATGGATTTAATAAATTTGTCATATATATATTTTTTTTCATAAGAAAAACTATTGTTAAACTCACATTGCAGCTACCATAGATCTCATTTAATCAATGACTCAAAATTGGTAATACAATTCAACTACAAATTGACTATTTAAATAATTATATACCATCTATTTAACTCATCCAATTGTAAGTATGAAAGGTGGAACTGGTTTGACTTGAACAAATTTGGACCAACATGACCTTCTAAAAAGGACAATAGAGTATAGATCTATGGCCCTTGATATAGCAAGAAAAACTCCAACACTATATCCATTCCAAAAAATAGCATGGCCACCAACAACTTAAATGTGGTTAAACTCGCTTTTCTAATTCGGGCTACAATATACCTATAGCTACAATAAGTTTGAAATCCACAAATAATAACAAATTGATTCTCGAGCGCTACAATATACATATAGCTACAACAAGCTGAAAATCCCCAAATAATAACAAACTATTCTTGAACTACAATATACATATAGATACAACAACTGGAAATCCCCAAATAATTCAAAAGTGATTAAAAAAGGTTGTCAACCTTTGGCATTAAGACTTGAAACATGAATTAATTAAAAATATTAACTACTAATTACTTGAGAAAAATAAAAAACCAAATCAATGTCAAGTGAAAGACTAATCACTCTACATTTGCATCAAATATAAATTACATAATTGAATCTAGACTAGCCTTAGATAATAAAAAGTTAAAAATTTCTTAATGAGTATATTTGTATTATTTTATTGCAACGATATTGAACAATTTACCATAAAAATCATATTAATTGTTGAACACTTTACCCCTTAAATAATTTCTATATGTTAAGAGTTTCTCATTTATATGTATATTTTTATTTATTTAGTGAAATTATAATAAATATTTATTATATAACAAATCACAATAATTTAATAAATATAATGTTTATATTTTAGGTAATATAGTAATTATTATATAATATAATAAATTGTAACCATTATGAAATGTTTAATGTATAATAATAATAATTGGAGTGTTTTTTAAATAACTTATATTTAATTTAATTATTATATTAAAAATTTAATAATTTTAAATTAAATTTTTAATAGATTTTTATAGAAATTGGATCTGAAAAAATTACACTAAAAGTTTTTAAATTTTTTTATAAGAACAATTTGCATACTAACTATATATTTAATAATTTATTTGTATTTATTTTAATTATACACTTTCCAAATTTAATTTTGTTGTAAAATAATTACAAAATTAATTAAAATTATATCTAACACTCTAGGTAGTTAATAATATAAAAAATTAAAATTTATTTCAAATATGGAAATTCTAATAGACATACTTAAAAAATCTAATCACTCATTCCTCCTCTCCATCCTCTCATTTAAATTTTTTTTACTCTCTTTATTTATTTCCTCTATCTGCCTATCCTCCAGCTCGAAAGCAAACGCTAGAGAAAAGTGAGAGCCCCACCTGCTTCAAACGAACGCCACTCATGAGCCCTGGTACAAAGGGTATTTGTTTCCCAAGATTTATCGCGAGTTTGTGAATATTTCTCAACTTTGTTGTCTTGGATATATTTTGAGGTTGAAATCTCATCATCTCATCATTTTTATGGAAACGACATTTGAGCTATGGAGAAAAAATTTAAGGTTGGGTGAAAAATAGTCTTACCAAAATTGATATGCATAAGTAATTCAAACATAGATAAACCAATATATATTCATATATCTATATATATAGCCTTGATTCTTCTCTCGGTGTTAAAAGCAAGTAGAAGCACGAACGAGAAAGAAAAACTATGAATCACATAACCATTTTCATATGAGGCTTATGATACAATATAGTAATTGGCTTTGTTATCATTATTTCATCCTCCTAGTCAATCATAATTATCACTTTTCACCTTCAAACTCCAATTGTTCGTCCTTTGGCTTGCACAAATAATTGGATTTCCTAACTAAAACACTCAACAAAAGTATAATATGTATTTCCTTTACACAAATTAAACCTTTGTATGCTCTTTCAACCACTCAACATAAAAACTTGTTATACTCATTCACATTTGTACAAATGGCTCACATAGATTACTTCATTTCTTTGAAAAGTTAAAAACTCCCCTTGTTGTGTTAAAAAGAGTGAAAAAGGGGCATACATTTCTCCATTACACATATGACTACCAATTGATTTTCCCAGTTGTTATTTACACATGCCTACAAAGACATGAGCTCATATTTTTGTATTGTTAGATCATCATATAATGAGTTGATTCATCATGCATGGATGCCTTTTTTTTTTCTCATTATAACTATATTTTGTTGAAAATTTCAATGTTAAGATCCATCCACACACTACTACAATTGTAAATTAATGAATGGCCCAACCATACTTCTTGCATGTTGATAAACTTGCATAATTTTAAAAGTGAAATGGGGCTATTTAGTTTTGTGATTGTCACTTTATTTACAATTTATAAAGTCAGAATTTGCTATAGTTTTCATCTCTTTATTGTAAAGTCTTCAAAGAAAGAGTTATCTCAGTTATTGGCATGAGTGCATGTCCTCCAACCACAAGTTCCTCTCTGCCATGATACATGTTAAAAAATACATTTCCTCCGAAAACACAATTCCTTTTGCATGCATTATCAATTCCTTTCATGTATATTTTATTCTTCCCCATGTATATTTATTAAGCACTCCAACATTTACAGAGAACACGACATTAGACAAGAGTTCCCTTTACTAATTGTCTGCTCACATTTTGAGATTAATGATTGCACAACATATTTTCTTGGCTATTATGCACGATGATTTTCATTAGTATAGGCTCTCAAGATGACCAAAGAGGTTGTGGAAGGAAAAAGATATGTTCTTGAGACAGAATAAAAGCAAGAGGATCATATTTTCTATACATTTTGATGTGAACCCCGAGGAGTTCAACTAGATAACTCAGACTGCCCATATTTATCTTAGAGGTGAATGCAACAAATGAGGGAAGAAAGTGTATAAGGATATAATTTTCACTGCCTAAACATGAAGCTTCCTCTGACCCATGTTGGGACCAAAGAATATATTTGCCATTATATATATAGATGGATACTCCATAATCGTAAAACAATACACACCCAATTCAGCTTTCGTTGCTCTTATCCACCACACCCTCCCCCCATATCGCATTACTTTTGCTTTATGGGAAGGGGTGGGCTGGGCATAAAATTCAATATATTCAATACCCTTACGTGATTATAGTATACATATAGATCTCAATGGAATTCATAGTTATTTTCCAGAGAATCCCAATGGTTTGCAGAAGTAAAGAATCAGAGTGCCACGAGAAGGTGTTGGTCAGATCTCAACAACACTCGGAACGCAGGCAATGCCAAGTTTCTAGTAAAGGAGGAGCAAAGGATTTGGAGAGCCGAGGCAGTACAAAGGGGTTCATATGAGGAGTTGGGGATCATGGGTTTTTGAGTTAAGGGCACCCCATCAGAAGACGAGGATATGGTTGGGCTCATATTTTGCAAAGGTCGCATGATGTAGGAGCATTAGACTACCCTTAATCAAAATTTAAATTCAAAGTTACGGAAGGAGAGACATGGACAATGATTTGAAAAGGGGGCTAATTTGCATGAAATTTGGTTAAAATGATAAATTTGTTATCTCAAAAGTGGAATCAATGTGGCATCTAGAAGATTGTGATTTCTTTTCTAAATCTATCATGTAATTAATATAGAGAGGTTCTAGGGATTAGTTAAGCAATTTTTGGATAAAATCGTGGATCCTAGATGATCCACTCTTTGTAATCTCTTTTAAATACGAAGTATGTTTTGTGTGAGGGGGGCTAGCTACAATGTAGATTGGCGAGTGACAACCAGGCCTTGAGAGGCCACATAAAATGTAATATCAGGCTTGAGATTTAAATTAATAATGTGTGTATTTTATGTTTCATGTATTATCTGTGTGTTTTTTTACGAAATAAGTTGTCAGGCTTAAACACATCTTATGTGTGAAGGACTGAAGATCTCACAATCAGTTATGTTCAACATTGTCTGCTTTGGCGTGTTTATTTATGAGGTCTACCTGCGTGAATGTGTATTGTAGCATGGATATAAGTTGGTGTGGAGCCACAGAGTCGAACGTTGTTGAACTACATGGATCTAATCTGCTAGTTTAGAACGTAATTCATCAGCGCAGAAGGCTCATTTCAATATGGAACCTATTGAAGGTTAAATGAACGGACGGGATCTTATCGCAGATATGAAGCGAGAGATAGACAGTCCATATTATATCACAATATAGCATTCGGCTAAAAAGAGCTTTGACTTTGCGATGAGGAATATTAACATAATTGCAGGGTGCCGATTTCAATCTTTGCATGACGCCATTCTACCTCATCCAAATCTTTCCAATAAAAGCCGACAAATCTCTATAGTATCAGATCATAGAATCTCATAACAAAAACGTCAATACTTAATTAATAAATATTTTGTTTTTTCAAAAAATAATAAATAGAAATTTATCTTTTATTTTCACATTCAAATTTTAAAAGAAAAAAATTGTTAAATATTGAAAATATTACTATTGGAAATTGAAGATTTCTCTTGTGAGAAGAGCAATTCCATACTTAATGGCTCGATGACCAGAAAGAATTCAATGTGAATCTTTCATAAATACAAAATCAAAATCGCATCATCTTTCTCTACACTTGTAACAAAGAACATAAATCATATGCTTATGGAAACGACACGTAAGAGTCAAAAATTATTTAGACATATCCTTTATGTGGTTTATTAAATGGTTTGTGAGTGGAATTTAGTTTAGAAAACTAAATTTTATTGGAAAAAAGATCCTAAGAGGGCATGAGCTTGGAAACGTTTTTAAAGCAATAATTTTTAATTTTAATTTTAAAAATACAATTTTTTAAAATTATTTTATGTTGATTTTATTATATAAATGCTTTATAAATTATTAATTATTATAATAATTAAAAAATAATTAAAAATAAAAGAATAATGTGATAGATTTGCTTAAAGAAATAGATAAACAAATCTTTTCGCATATAATTACTTATATTTATAGATTTTTATTTATTTATGGTAAAATGTAGAGTGAAACATTTGATATCAAGGTTTAGGGAAAGATGGTTTATTTTCCTTTTTTCATTGGATAAATTTTGAGATTTAAAATAAGTTTAATAAGAAAATTAATAAAATAATAGTAACAATAATAAAGTGAAAATTAAAATTATATATATATATATAATTGATTTACATTTTTTATTTATTCCTTAGCATTCAAATAATACCCACTTTTATTTAAATAAAGTAAATATCTTAATTTTTTCTCCAAAAACATTTACCATTATAAATAATATCATCATTTTAAAGTTGATTTTGTTCATAATTTTCTTTTTAATAATAATTCTAAAAGGTAAAATACTATAATTTTGGTACCAATTATTTATAATAATTTTAAAAATTAATATACTATGAATAAATAATAAATTTAAGATTAAGATTGAGATAAATTTAACTTAATCTAATTCATGAATTATTCATGGATCATGTTTCTTTATTCATTAAAGTTTTGTGAGAAAAAAAAATAATAATAATGAATTTTACAACATGTATGGAAGTCAATCTCATAAAAAATTATAATTTCTTTCATTATTCTAAATATAAATCCAGAAAGACAACGCATTCACATCTTTCCATTTAGTTCATTTATTTTAATGAAGGTTTTCGCTCTAGTGCTTGCTTAAAACTTAATGGAATTCAAAACGGTTGGTTAAAAACTTTTGAGGTTTGAAAAACAATGTCCATTAAATAATTTAATGGAATTCAAAATGGTTGGTTAAAAAGTTTTGAGGTTTTAAAAACAATGTGCAGTAAATAATTATTGATAGAAGTGGATTGACATTGATAAATATGAAGAGATGTTTAGAATTAGGATTTAGTTACTTAATAAAATTATTAGTATTAAGATATTTTGAATATATATGAAAAAATGAGTAGCTTTTGAGGCTTTAATTTGGTGGTTAATTGAATGAATGTAATAAATCAATTCATAAAGTTTTAGTAAATTTATATTTCGATTTAATTTGGCTCATATGTGTTCAAATAACAGATGTATATCATTTTTTAAAACAAGGTTAATGGGTAAATGAGAAAAAAAGTGATAAATGAAAAATTATAAAAGAAATGTGATCCATAAAAGTATTTTAGATATAATTTGAGTATTTGAATTCAATTATGTGATATTTATATATATAAACTTTACTTCACAACATATTTATTTATATGATGATAATCTATTTACATTTAACTATATCATATTATCACATATTTATTTTTTTAAAGTTAATTTTATTCATGTATTAACTATATGACTCTATCTCTAATTAATGATTACTTACCTACTTATATATAACAAATACACTAGGAAGATGGCACAAGCTGATATGAAATATTGTTCTTCACTATTGAACTAAATTCTATACATGATAAGACTTATGCTTACCTCAGACAAAGCTTATGGTATATTTGATTTTCGAGTATTGACACATATGATTCATATCCATATTAATCAAATTTGAAATTACATCACTTAAAATTATATAATAATTTCACTATGCCTTGATACATGTGTTCTCGGTTGTAAATTAATTTTTGGGGTACAAGTCTAGATCCATATATGATCTAGTTGTGCTACTTAACACGAGGTTACTTGACATATGTGATTCATTGCACCGTTGGATATGTGGGACTGAATCGACGGCAGGGATTGAGGCCGGTTGAGAGTTAGGGTAGTCGACCTCCCTCAACCCTAACAATTTCTCCCATTTGCTTGAGTTGGCTACCTCTGGCTTTGCTGATCTACGGTTTCGTTCCGTCATCCGCCTTCATGCGCTGGTCCATGCTTCTATCCATTACTTCTTGGCTTAAGCACCTGCTATGGCTTCGTAACTCTGTAACTAGTAATGATATTAGTTAAGTTTCTCATCTTCCTTGGCACTCTTAGTGGATATGCAGTCTCTCTTCCTTCTATGGATACGAATTGGGAAATTTCGGCTAATCTTTGTTAATTTCCTTCTTTATTCCTTTTCGGCCTTTAAACTCAACATTTATTTATGCAAGATTCATGGTTATGGTAAGACACTCCTGCTATCCTCGGAAGTTCAAGTTTTTATCTTTGTCACGGTTTTATAGGCAACTCTCTCTCTCTCTCTCTCTATGTGTGTGTGTGTGTGTGTGTACACACATTATATATATATATATATATCTTTTTAATTTATTTACCAATTCAACAATCACTTGGGTTATGGTTATAACCCTGCTTGCACTTCTTTGATTTGTTGTGTTAGGTCTCGACTTCAACATTATCGGGTTCTTTCCTTTTAGGTAAACCCTCGCCTTTCGCCGGATGTGGTAGGGTTAAAGATTTGGTATTCACAAATTTGTTTTAAATTCATACTCTTAACTTGTGACTGTTGGGTCGCAGGTATGGTGATTCTGATCCTTGTCCAAATTTTCTGCGAAGGGTTGTGCACCACTCCGACTCTGGCCCTAACTGTAGTCTTCCGTCTTCATGGTGCACAGATATCGCTGTCACTGAATTATCACTTCAATTTTAAGTGAAGGTCCTTCAAGAACTTATGGGTTTTGTTAATCTGTCTTATTCAGCATCCTTAAGACTCTGTTTCATATTTGTTCAAAATTACAATGTATAAGGCATGAACTCTATTAAATGGAGAAGCCTAATGTGCATGTTCTTGCTCATTAATCATAAATTCATGGCTTGCAATGTTCTTGGGTTGGTACTTTAGATTTACATCTCTCTTTTAATGGAAATGCCCTTCGGGCTTTAATTTAACCATTGTTTAATTCTGAAATGGTTTGGTCAAGGGGGTTTATGATGCACAATCATTTTATGAGTCTGTATTTGCGCTATCAACAATAGTATTCTCCTTATTGCTCGGATTGTATGGTGTTATGACCCTGAAGGCTTATTGGCCCTGTAAGTGCATTTTCTCCATAACTGGTCACTTCGATATATATATATATATATATATACTCAGTTGTCATTTTTATTCAAAATGGTACTCCTTTGAGGTGTTTTCTTTATTGTCTTTCATCATTTACCAACTACAGTTGTTTTGGTCTTTGCATATAACAGAACAGTGATTCTGTAATTTATATGTGCCTAGATACTTGTCCAAATATAACTATTTATTTGTAACGATGTATTTCTTATGATGATAGTATCTTTGTTAAATATATTTCTTATTAATATGCTTATGTGAAAACCAATATTTTGTTCTTTATTGTTACTCTTTTGAGTTTGTTATCTAGACTTGATGACCGGACCATCATAGTTCTAGGTTATTTACTGTAACCCTAGTCCAAGTATAGCATGAGAATATATATGGCGAGATGATATGTTATGTCCAAAGTGGCTACGTTTAACTAAACTAATAGTCTCTTCATCATTTTTTCATAATCTACAGATATGCATGCATGTCTTCTATTTTTTTTTTATTCTTTAAGACAATATACACTTATATAGAAGGGTTCTACCCTATTTCGCAAGAACCGAGATTAGAGTTAATTATGTCCTAACATATTACTTCTCTTTTTATATACATAGTCAATCATGTATCCTTTTTCCTACTAATACCCACATGTAAAAATATTTGTATCAAGGAAGAGAATTAAAGAAAATAGTTACTACTGTAGTATTCAATTTTCGTCATTTACAAAAGTAGCTATTTATGTAACTAAAATTCACATACAATTTTCATAATCCTTAATTTCATGTAGTTCTAGTTACTTATCTCACTCCAAACTTGTAATGATGTTCTGCCAACCTTGAGAGAGGCCATTACGTCCTCGTCTCCCCCGTGCTCCACACCAGAGTAGGGCTTGATTAACAGTAAATCTGGTTGAGACCTCAAGACCTCCAATCCAGTCTTCCTTTTCCAGATTCAGGGTCATTGAGTTTCCACTGGTTCCAACCAGCTCTAGATTAACTCTCACCCTTCAACCTTCTGACCTTTTTCCAAAAGTCACAGAACCCCTTTTCCTCACTGAGATTTTCCTTTTATCCTCGGAGGAAAAGGTAACTATCTTTAACTGATTTTGCCTAACTACTCTGGAATCCTGGAATACTTTATCATCATTATTTATGGAAAAAATTCCATAATTAATTTCTTTATTCAAAAAAGAAATAAACCATGTTCATTTTTTACATTAACTTTTACAAGTTAATCTCATTAAAATAAATTAAATGCATAATCTTTTTTTTTATAACAAAATAAACATAAATAGTTTTGGAAACAAACCCAGTTGTTACATCTTCCTCCCTGGAAGTAAACACCATTCTCGGTGTTCTATTTCGGATCATCAAATAGTTTTTGGTATGCCTTACGCACAAATGTTGTGTCTTCCCATGTAGCCTCCTCCGGGCTAAAGTGCTTCAATTGCAGTTTAACTTGGGTGATGGCTCGCCTCCGAAGCGTGATTTCTCTCTGATCGAGAATACGTTAAGGTTCTACCAGAAATTCACCATCCGGTTCGACTTGAAATCAACAAGGACTTAAGTTAATAATCATAAGATTCATTCCTTCTAGAGATTTGGTACTCAATATTATTCCTACCTGCATGTTTTGTCGATGTATCACATGCCTCGGATCATGCACATATCATTTTAGTATTGGTACGTGAAACACGTTGTGCACCCATATCATAGGGGCATCATTCAATAAACCTCTAACATATCACGTGTGATCATAACATATTAAACAATACCCTTAATTTGAGTACATATTAGAAAATACCCTTAAAAATCACATTATTTAACCCCCTACCAATATAAACCCAATATGCCTTCCCAATTTAAAAATCCCCTACTTTCATTATATATTGTAGGTATCCATATTTTATTAACCTTTTTTATACCCCTTTATATTTTTTGATTAACTTTGAGATCGATTTTTTATACCTGTGAATATAAAAACCCTTTATCCCCTATATATCCCCCAATATATTATGTCATTTTTTCCTCATTATATATCCCCCAATATGAACCCACATGGTATGGTATTGCTCCTGCAGTGAAGCCCTCGTGACCCATATGTGACTGGGTAATGCCAATCGATAGGCCACAGGTCCTACTCTTTCCAAGATTTGGAAAGGTCCACAGAACCTAGGAGCCAACTTAGCACATGAAGTCCACCTTAGAGTGATTTTCTTGGGTTTGATTCTTACATAAACATGATCACCCACTTCAAATTCCCGATAGGTTCTGTTTTTGTCTGCATAAACTTTCTGCCGATATTGAGTGGCTTTTAGGTTTTGTCTAATCTTCTTTACCTCCAGTTCCATCTCATCCAACATCTTCGGACCAAGCATTAATATATTTTCTGGACTGCTCCAGTTAATGGAGTTCGACACTGTCTCCCGTATAATGCTTCAAATGGACTCATTTTAAGATACTCTTGGTAACCATTATTGTACGAAAATTCCACCAGATGTAGATAATCTTCCTACATTGTGGGTTTTTGCATTACATATATGCGTAACACGTCTTCTAGGATTTGATTCACGGGCTCTGTTTTTCCATCCATCTATGGATGATAAGTGGTACTGAAGTTAACTTGTGTACCCCATCCGGTAAACAGTGATTTCCAAAAGGCTGAAGTGAACTTTACATCTCGATCTGAGATGATTGTTTTTGGGATGGCATGCAACCTAAATATTTCTCTCATGAAAATATCTGCAATCAGCACCTTTTTGTAAGTGGACTGCACGGGTATAAAGAGAGCTACCTTGCTCAGTCTATCAACCACTACCATTATGGATTCATTATGTCTTTTTTATCTTGGTAGACCTGTAATAAAATCTAATGATATGACTTCCCATTTCCATTAAGGTACAAGTATGGGATGCAACAATCTTGTTCGATGTTGATGCCCCACCTTAACCTATTGACATTGTAGACACTTGTTTAAATATTTAGCAATATTTTTCCACATATTGGGCCAAAAATAAACTTTCCTCATTGTTGTCAGCATTTTCTGGTATCCTAAGTGTCTAGAATAATTGTTGCAATGGTATTCATCCAATATCAACTCTTTCAAACTTATCTTATTCAAAATATATAGCTTTCCTTTAAAATTTAGAAGCTGATCTCTATTAATCTCATAACTTGATGATTTTTTTGCTTCCCTCGCTTGCTGCCATAGGAACTGGTATTTAGGATCCTTCTTAGCTTCTTCTTTTATCTAACCCTGAAATTTAAATTCTGCCTAATTAAAGTAGATTTCATACACGCAATGCAATTTTCTGCTCAAGGCATCAACCACACGATTTTCCTTTCCTTTAACATGTTGAATGTAAAAATCAAATTCACTTAAAAACACATTCCACCTTGCCTGGCGAGAATATAAATCAGCTTGTTTAAAATAGCTGGTTAAACTACTGTGATATGTCTTCAGCACGAACCTCTTCCCCAATAAGTAGTGTCTCCACACCTTGAATGCGTGCACTATCGCTGTTAGCTCCAAATCATAAGCGGAGTATGGTTGTTCATGATATTTTAGTTTTCTTGATTCATAGGCAACCACCCTTACCTCTTGAGATAATACTTCTCCTACTCCTTCCTTACACGCGTTGGTGCATACTTCAAATTCCTTGTTGGGATCAGCTAACCTCAACACAGGGGCAGTAGTCAACAAGTTTTTCAACAATTCAAAACTAGCCTCACATTCACTGGTCCATTTAAACACCTTCCCCTTCCACTGCAGAGATGTAATAGGAAAGGAAATTTTCGAAAATCCTGCGATGAAATGCATATAATATCCAACCAATCCCATAAAGGAACGTATATTTTCCACGTTCTTGGGCACTCTCCATTCCATGACAATTTTTATTTTCTCGGGATCTATTATTATGCCTTCAACGGAAATAACATGGCCTAAATATTGTATTTTCTCTTTAAAAAAGTCACATTTGCTGAACTTGGAATACAGCTGATGTTTCCTCAACATATCCAGTACTTGTCTTAAGTGTTCCTTGTGCTCTTCCATGGTTTTTGAATATATCAATATGTTGTCAATAAATATAAGAATGAACTTGTCCAAAAAGGGGTGAAATATGTTGTGCATCAGACTCGTGAATGTTGCTGGTGCATTGGTTAAACCAAACGGTAGTACCACGAACTCATAGTGCTTGTATCGGGTGCGGAAGGTTGTTTTATAAATGTCTTCATCTTTAATTCAGATCTAGTGATATCCAGACCTTAAATTTATCTTTGAAAATACAATCGCTCCCTTTAATTGATCGAACAGATCATCAATACGTGCTAGCGGGTATTTATTCTTGACTGTAAACTTATTTAGATGCCTGTAGTCCATGCATATTCACATGGTTTCGTCCTTCTTATTTACGAACAACATCGGTGCTCCCCAAGGGGATACGCTTGGTCAAATATACCCCTTATCCAGCAGTTCTTGTAGTTGTATTTTCAATTCTATTAACTCGGGTACACTTATCTGATATGGTGATCTTGATACTGGTGTTGTGTCGGGCATTAATTTGATAGTAAAATCGATGTCTCTTTTCGGAGGTAATCCTGGTACATTTTCTGGAAACACATCCATGAAATCCTGTACTATTGGTATATTTTCCAGCATAAGGGTCTTCTCCTTAGAGTTAGAAAATCCCACTTGGATGGCATAAATCTGGCATCCTTTTCTGATTCATTTACCCAACTGAGATGTTATGATGGGATGTAATTGTAGAGGTTTCTTGATTCCCTGCAATTCTTGGTGTGTCCCATCTTCAACTCTGAAGTATATGATCTTACCCGTACAATCTACCAGAGACTAATGTCTTTCTGACCAGTCCATACCCAGTAGTATGTCATAGGAACCCAAAGGTATAATATTCAGTTCTACGCTTAAATCCTGGGTTCCAATTTCCAAGGAACAATTTGAAACCTTGGCACTAACCATTCTCTTTGCCCCAGTAGCTAGCTATACCAGCCAGGGGTTTTTAAAATTATGGCTTTGTAAGTGACATTTTTCTACTATTTGGGGGTTTAAAAAACTTGAAATGGCACCATGGTCAACCAAAATAGAAACAGTTTGTGAAAATAACTTACCTTCAAGTTCTATCATTGCTAGCTGGTAATCTGCTTGTCTGTCTTCAACTACTGCATTAATTCTGGGTATATTTTGAGCCACATCCCCCACTGTAGAAACCTCTTGCAGGTTAGTTGTTGCTTCACCTCTTCCACGATGAGGGAAATTCTTGTAGTAATGTGCCTCACTGCATCCCCAACATTGTAGGGGAGCTTTCTGAGTTTGTCCATGTTTGGTTTATAGGAGACTTATATGGGTTGTTCCTCCATTGACTATTTTTTTCTTTGGTGATTTCTCCCAAACTTCTTACTTACTGAATTTCTTGCAGATTTTTTAAAATTACTAGACCTAGTATTTTTAAAATTTGAATTATTTTTCTGTCCTTTCTTTGGTGGCCATCTTCTGCCTGTTTCTCCTTTTGCCTTGGACTGTTGATAGTACATTCGTGCTTTTCGAATCACCTCATCCATTGTCTTCGGGTTTACGAACTCGCTTCTTTCTTTCATGTGAGCAGGTAAACTGCTCAAAAATCGTTGAACTTTAGCCTTCTCATCACTCAGGTAAGGCACATATCTTAACAAGGATGTGAACTTAGTTATGAATCCATCCATTGTCGTCTGTCCCGATCTTAAATTATGGAATTCCCAAGATGTTTTTTCATAGAAACGCCCTGTTAAATACTTATCCTTGAAATATTGCTGGAACTCGTCCCATGTCACGTTCTAGTCTTCAATACTTTGGACATTTTTGACTTCCTCCCACTATAAATTAGCTTTCTCTATCAGTTGATAAATACCCAAGAGGGCTTTGAGGTTGCTGTTATATTCATAGACCTGAAAGTACTTGTTCATATTAATCAGCTAAGCCTCAGCCACCTCTTCAGCTTCTCCATCAAAAGTGGGAGGTTCCACCCTGTAGTTCCACTTTTTGTTTCTTTATTTTTTTCTGATCAGACACATTGCCAGATTCAGCTTCATTATAGTTTTTGTTTTTTTTGCTTCATTGTGAATAACTTCCCTCTAGTTTGTCATTATTTTGTCGTCATTGTTCACTCTCTCCCCAAGTGTCTCTTTCAGGACTGGGTGGCACTATTCCTTGATTCTTCCTGACGAAAAGGCTTTTGAGAATTCTCTCCTGCTCTTGCACCAATATTTCATTGTTGCGCCTTACCCGAACCATTTCTTCCTGTCACTTCTGCACTGTACTCAACAATATACTCATTTGATGATGTTGTTCCTCGAGTAATCTATTGGTCTTTTGGTGCTGGTCTACACTCATCTGTACCCACATTTTCATATTCATTTCAGGATTGGTTTGGGGTGGGGGTTCCCATGCATTCCGGGGTAATTGATACGTCGATCCCATTCTCATTATATCCTTTCTACTTTATGTGCACAATTTACAGCGATTGTTATTCAAGTGACCTATTTGGGTCCCAACGTATGAATGTTGCTTGGATACCACTTGTGACATCCATAACAAACAAACAAAAAAATTAACTTTACTCCACATTATATTTACTTATATGATGATAATCTATTTACATTTAACTGTACCACATTACCACATATTTAGTTCTTAGAGTTAACTCTATCAATGTATTAACTATATGACCTTATCTCTAATCAATGATTACTTACCTACTTACATATAACAAATACGCCACAAGGATGGCACAAGGCTACATGAAATGTCATTCTTAACTATTGAACTAAAGTCTATACATGATAAGACTTATGCTTACCTCGGACTAAGCTTATGGTGTATTTGTTTTTCAAGTACTAACACATATGATTCATATCCATATCAATCAAATTTGCAATTATGACACTTAAAATTATATAATAATTTCACTCTGCCTTGATACATGTGTTTTGGGTTGTAAATTAATTTTCGGGGTACAAGTCTGGATCCATATCTGATCTAGCCATGCCACTTAACACGAGGTTAGCTGAAATTTATGATTCATTGCACCATTGGATCTGTCAGATTGAATCAACGACAGGGATTGAGGTTGTTTGAGAGTTAGGGTAATCGACCTCCCTCAACCCTAACTGTTTATCCCATTTGCTCGAGTTGGCTGCCTCCATCTCTACCGCTCTGTGGTTTCATTCCATTGTCTGCCTTCATGCACTGGTCCATGCTTTTGTCCATTACTTCTCGGCTTAAGCACCTGCAACGACTTCGTAACTTTTTAACAGGTAATGATATTTATTAAGTTTCTCATCTTCTTTGGCATTCTTAGTGGATATGCGGTCTATCTTCCTTCTGTGGATACAAATTTGGAAATTCCAACTAATATTTTTTAATTTCCTTCTTTATTCATGTTCGGCCTTTAAAATCGACATTTCTTTATGCAAGATTCATGGTTATGGTAAGATAGTCCTGCTATCCTTAGAAGTTCAAGTTGTTATCTTCGTCACGATTTTACAGGTAACTCTCTCTCTCTCTCTCTCTCTCTCTCTCTGTATATATATATATATATATATATATATATATATATCTTTTTAATTTATTTATCAGTTCAACAGTCACTTGAGTTCATATTATAACCCTGCTTGCACTTCTTTGATTTGCTGCATTATGTCTCGGCTTCGACACTCTTGGGTTCTTTCCTTTCAGGTAAACCCTCGCCTTTCACCAGATGTGGTAGGGCTAAAGATTTGGTATTTACCGTTTTGTTTTAAATTCATACTCTTAACTTGTGATTTTTGGGTCACACATATGGTGATTCTTCTCCTTGTCCAAATTTTCTGTAAAGGGATGTGCACCACTCCGACTCTGGCCCTAACTATAGCCTTTCGTCTTCATGGTGCACATGTATTGTGGTCACTGAATTATCAATTCAATTTTAAATGAAGGTTTTTTTGGAACTTCTGGGTTTTTTTAATCCGTCTTATTTGACATCCTTAAGACTTTGTTTCATATTTGTTCAAAATTACAATGTATAAGACACAAACTCTATTAAATAGAGAAGCCTAATGTGCATGGTCTTGCTCATTAATCATAAATTCATAGCTTGCAATGTTCTTGGATCGGTACTATAGATTTACATATGTCTTTTAATGGAAATTCCCTTAGGGCTTTAATTCAACTCTTGTTTAATTATGTAATCGTTCGGTCAAACGGGTTTATGATGCACAGTCATTTAATGACTATGTATTCGCGCTATCAACAATAGTCTTCTCCTTATTGCTCGGATTTTATGGTGTTATGACACTAAAGGCTTACTGGCCTTGAATGGTAATCCTTTGAGATATTTTCTTTACTGTCTTTCATCATTTACCAAATACAGTTGTTTTGGACTTTGCATGTAATAGAACATAGATTATGTAATTTATATGCACCTAGATACTTGTCCAAATATAACTATTTCTTTGTAACTATGTATTTCTTATGATGATACTATCATTGTTAAATATATTTCTTATTAATATGCTTATCTGTAAACCAATATTTTGTTCTTTCTTATTACTCTTTTCAATTTGTTATCTAGACTTGATGACTGAACCATCATAGTTCTGGGTTATTTACTGTAACCCTAGTATGAGTATAGCATGAGAATATATATGGCGAGATGACCTGTTCTGTCCAGAGTGGCTACTCTGAACTAAACTAACAGTCTCTTCATTAATATTTCATAATCTGCAGATATACATGTATTTCTTCTATTTTTTTTATTCTTTAAAATAGTATACACTTATATAGAAGGGTGCTACCCTAGTTCGCAAGAATGAAGATTAGAGTTAAGTTTGTCCTAGAAGATTACTTCTCTTTTTATATATATTTTTATATACAAGTCAATCATGTATCCTTTTTCCTACTAATACCCACATGTAAAAATATTTGTATCAAGGAAGAGAATTAAAGAAAACAGTTACATCTGTAGTATTCAATTTTCATCATTTACAGAAGTATCTATTTATGTAACCAGAATTCACATACAGTTTTCATAATCCTTAATTTCATGTAGGTCCATTTACTTATCTCACTCAAAAATTCTAATGATATCTTCCCAAACATGAGAGAGGCTATTACGTCCTCATCTCCCCTTGTGATCTGCCCAAAGTAGGGCTTGATTAGCAGTAAATCTGGTTGAGACCTCAAGACCTCCAGTCCAGTCTTCCTTTTCCAAATTAAGGGTCGTTGAGCTTCAAATGGTTCCAACCAGCTCTGGATCAAATCTCACACTTCAATATTTGTTAATTTCCTTCTTTATTCATGTATGGCCTTTAAACTCGACATTTCTTTATGAAATATTCATGGTTATAGTAAGACAATCTTGCTATCCTTGGAAATTCAAGTTGTTATCTTCGTCACGGCTTTTTATGTAAGTATCTAATTATATATATACGTATATATTTTTAATTTATTTATCAATTCAACAGTCACTTAGGTTCGGATTATAACCCTGCCTGTACTTCTTTGATTTGTTGTGTTAGGTCTCGGCTTTGGCATTCTTAGGTTCTCTCCTTTTAGGTAAACCCTAGCCTTTCACCGGATGTGGTAGGGTTAAATATTTGGTATTCACCATTTTGTTTTAAAGTCATGCACTTAACTTATGATTGTTGGGTCGTAGGTATGGTGATTCCGCTCCTTGTCCAAATTTTCTGCGAAGGGTTGCGCACCACTCCAACTCTGGCCCTAACTGTAGCCTTTCGTCTTCATGATGCACATGTATTGTGGTCACTGAATTATCACTTCAATTTTAAATGAGATTTTTCAGGAACTTCTGGGTTTTGTTAATCCGTCTTATTCGACATCCTTAAGACTTCGTTTCATATTTGTTCAAAATTACAATGTATAAGACATGAAATCTATTAAAGAGATAAGCCTAATGTGCATGGTCTTGCTCATTAATAATAAATTTATGGCTTGTAATGTTCTTGGGTCGGTACTGTAGATTTACATCTATCTTTTAATGGCAATGCCCTTCGAGCTTTAATTCAACTCTTGTTTAATTCTGTAATGGTTCGGTCGAAGGGTTTTATGATGCACAGTCATTTAATGAGTCTGTATTTACGCTATCAACAATAGTCTTCTCCTTATTGCTCGGATTTTATGGTGTTATGACCCCTCTTTACTGAATTACTTATAAACGCATTTACGTATAAATAATTTCACTTGATAATTATCTCTCTCTCTCTCTCTCTCTCTCTCTATATATATATATATATATATATATATATATATATATATATATATATATATATATATATACTCAGTTGTCATTTTTATTCAAATTCTTACTCCTCTGAGATGTTTTCTTTATTGTATTTCATCATTTACCAAATACAGTTGTTTTGGTCTTTGCATGTAACAGAATAGAGATTCTGTAATTTATATGCTCCTAGATACTTGTCCAAATATAACTATTTCTTTGTAACGATGTATTTCTTATGATGATAGTGTCTTTGTTAAATATATTTCTTATTAAAATGCTTATCTGAAAACCAATATTTAGTTCTTTCTTGTACTCTTTTCAGTTTGTTATCTAGACTTGATGACCGGACCATCATAGTTCTGGGTTATTTACTGTAACCCTAGTTTGAGTATAGCATGAGAATATATATGGTGATACGACCTGTTCTATCCAGAGTGGCTTCTTTGGACTAAACTAATAGTCTTTTCATTAATATTTCATAATCTACAGATATACATGTATTTCTTCTTCTTCTTCTTTTTAATTATTTAAAATAGTATACACTTGTAGAGAAGGGTGCTACCCTAGTTCACAAGAATGAATATTAGATTTAAGTCTGTCCTAGAAGATTACTTCTCTTTTTATATACATTTTTATATACATAGTCAATCATGTATCCATTTTCCTGCTAATACCCACATGTAAAAATATTTGTATCAAGGAAGATAATTAAAGAAAACAATTACTACTGTAGTATTTAGTTTTCATCATTTACATAAGTATCTATTTATGTAACCAAAATTCACATACAGTTTTCATAATCCTTAATTTCATGTAGGTCCATTTACTTATCTCACTCAAAACTTCCAATGATGTCTTCCCAACCTTGAGAGAGTTTATTACATCCTCGTCTCCTCCTGTGATCCGCACCAAAGTAGGGATTGATTAGGAGTAAATCTGGTTGAGACCTCAAGACCTCCAGTCCAATATTCCTTTTCTAAATTCAGGGTCGCTGAGTTCCAAATGGTTCCAACCAACTCTGGATTAACTCTCACCCTTCAACCTTCTGCCATTTTTTCCAAACTCACATAAACCCTTTTCCTCAATGGGATCGGTCCAGTCTTCCTTTTCCAAATTCAGGTTTGCTGAGTTTCAACCGATTCCAACCAGCTCTGGATTAACTCTCACCCTTCAACCTTCTGACATTTTTTCCAAAGTCACAAAACCCCTTTTCCTCACTGGGATTTTCCTTTAACTTATTTTGCCTAACTATTCTAGAATCTTGGAATACTTTATCATCATCCTTTATGGAAAACATTCCAAAATAATATGCTTAAACACTTGCAAGCTATATGAAAGGGGAAGTAAGGGCTCAAAGTATTCTCATAGAATCCATCAAGGATCCCATCATTCCCTATGTATCAAAATTAGAAACATCTAAAGAAATATATGACAGACTTGTAGAGGTGTTCTCCGTAAGCACTACAAGTGAAGTAATCTCGTTAAGGAAAGAACTCTACAAGATAAAGATACCAAAAGAATAAGGAATAACTTCATAATTCATGAGAATATATGAGATAAGAGGTCAATTACAAGAATTGGGAGAGGTAATTTCTGATAGAGAAATGACTACCATAGTGCTCAATGCACTACTAGAATAATGGGGAAACTTTTCATCAATTGTCTATACGGAAAAGGAAGCTACTCCATTCAATGAACTATTTTCACTATGAAAAATTGAAGAAACTAGGTTAAATGAAAAATCCGATGTAGGATCAAATGAGCTAACTCAAACATATTCTACTATGGCAAAGAGAAAAGAGAAGTTTGGAAAATTTGGTCCTCATAAACGAAAGAAGAATATGACAAATTTTCAATGCTATGGATGTCCAGAATGTGGGCACTGTATGAGGTATCATCATAAGCTCAATAAGGAAAAAAACAAAAGAGGAAGAGAAGAATCCCATATCACTAAATAAGTGGAAGAAGTTGAAAAGAATAGATCCAAGGAGGAAGTAAAATATCTCTACTATGATTGAGATAATTTTCCTCACCTAGTTCTTTTCAAACTTATGTTTAAAATTTTATATTGTGAAGTAGGACTATCATGGTAGGAATCATTCTATGCATGATAGGATGCATCATGTTAGGATATGTCATCATATAATCATATTATTGAAAGCAAGAGCTCATAACATCATCATAAAGAATCATGAAAGATAATTGAATTCTGTGATAGAAGGATGTAGCTCTTGGTAACCTCATTAGAAGCATAAGGAGTACTTATGGGAAAATGAAATTCATTTAATATATAGCTCATCATACATTTTTCAAAAGGAGCATTTTCAAGATGAGGATAATCTAGATCCTCCTACAAAATCTTCATTGGAAGGTTCACCTTCTAGAAGAAGCAAGTGTCTCACCGGGAATTCCAACTTGTATAGGATTCATGGGATGATGGTATGATGACAAAAGAGCAAAGAAGGTCAAGGGTTGAAATTATTTCAATCAAGGAAGTTATTGAATAAATTATAGATGACCAAAGAAGAAATGAGCTATGTATGCATATGATCAATGAGTCAAGTCATGTCATTATATAATTGCAAATAATAAGCCTATGCATTATCTACTTCATAAGTATGATCAAAGGATATAGATATCTCTCATTAAAATGATGCATGAAGGCATAAATCACATATTTACTAGATTAAATAACACAATATGTCCTCATATGGAATATGAGGTGGTTTAAAAAGATAAAGGAACTATGATGGGAAGTTTCTCGCGAAACAATGTGTGAACAAAGGAGGAAGAGATCATAAAAAATGCAACTATGGAAAAGGTAATAACATCCTAGGACTAAAAGGTTTTGACTATCATATCTCTATGGGAAAGATATAAATATTTTTATGAAAATAAAGAGACCCTTAACATCGTATATCTTTTGGAGATGTGTCAATATATGGGCAAAATGTTGATACAAGCAAGGGGATGTCATGATGAAATACCATGACAAAAATAATTTTGATTTAATGTTCATTTTCTACTTTTGAAAAATATCTAGATGGGCTATTGTAGGGCTTCCAAGGGAAGAGTTGTGGCTATCTTCTACAACTGATGCTCATGTGGCAGGATGAAATATCCTTAAGGAAACTTGACATGCAAAAGGCAGCAAAGCATGAAGGAAGGCCAAATATGAATGAATAGATCAATTTTCGATGAAAAAGGAAGGATGTCATGACTGACATGTCTCTTGATGAAAGTGATAGATGATCTATTCCCTACGAAGAAGTCCCAAAGGATGAATACTAATGAATAAGAAGAAGGAATTCATGACATTGAAAGAAAGAGTAATGGAAGCAAGTCCCCGGTCGAGAGGGAGCTTGGTCAAGTCCCTGATTAAGAGGGAGCTTGGGTACATTTCTTTTATGGGAATGGGTACATTCCTTCATTGGAATGGATATGTCCTGCCTAGTTAAGAGGGATAAATAGACACATCATTTTGTCTTCACTTGGGAAGATAAAATGGAGGATAAGGTAATCATCTAGAATTCTATACTATTTGAGCATGTGGTATGGAATCCAAGATACGAGTAGTCGAAGAGGACCGATATTATTTAAGGATTGGGAATCCAAGGTAATAATATTCCTGATAGAACATACTCTAAGATAAACTGGGTGGCGTATGTTCAAAGAGAGACAATGGTGAGGGTGTCTATAAATCATTAGTCTCGCCAAGATTGTGCTCTAATCTTGTGGAAAGATAGAGTTGTTATTCAACACCTTATTATATGAAAATGATAGATGATGTGATGTTATACAAATGGATTACCAATTCAACTCTTCTTATGAGAATTATTCAAATTGAGAATCTCCAAGTACCTTGAAGGAATTATGAATACCTCCCTAGTTGATAGGGAGTGTTGAAATATGTAACTAGGTTCGATATTCATAATGACATGTGTAATCATGATTTTATGAAATTGATGTAAAATAAGAAAAATAAAATTATTTCGTTATGCTTGAGGCATGGTTTTATGCTCAAGGAATTTAGTTTTGTAGATCAAGCTCCCATTGTGAGCTATTAAGTCATAAAGTCTAATGAGTCAATGTCATGTATTGAAGGCCCATGTTGGCATGTTACATATTGTAAAAAAAGAATTTGTTTGAGTCATTAACCCTCAAATACCTTGTCACAATCAATCCTTCAAGTCGGTCTTCAAAAGAAGATGAAGATGATTTTAGAATAGCATGTCGCCCTAGTCATAAGGCCAAGTTAACCTATTTTTCATGGACATACCACTATATATAGGAGCACTCAACATCACTTGAAGGACAGTTTGGTCAAGCATCTGAAATAGAGAAGGAAGTGTGAGAATCACTAGAGAAAGAACTAATCATCAAGAAAAGAAAAGGAGGAACATAAAATGAGGTACTTTCACACTATTTTGGGTTATTCTCCTCGCACGTGTGACAAATTATAGGGGTTCTGTTAAACTAGAAAGATCGTGATGGACACTAGCTGCTATGGGATAATCTACATCCATGACTCTACATATACACTGTGAATTAGGGGAGAAATGCAGGATATACATGGCTAACCAACATCCATGTTGTAAAAAGCTCAAAATGAAGGTTACATGATGTGCAACAATGTCATGAACACTACAAAGGCTCCTACAACCAGCTCAATGTGGGTTAAATAAGATAATAAAAAATCAATTCAATGGAAAGAATGTATAGGGGTTAGTGCAAGCTAAAAATGGTTTCTCGTGATGCATTAGTGACAATGCAAACATGGAAAAAACAATTCGTTGATTTGTAGGTATTATTCTAGGTACATTCATAGTGAAATTCAATATGGTTTATGAAGATGAATTGTAGGAAATCAAATTATCTTTTTGAATATATAGTTTTTATTTATGTGGTTTTTGTATGACCAAATGAAGTTCCAACTTATCTAACAATGATACATTATTCTCCTACAAAATATAATGTCTACGTTCCCATTAGCGTAGGTGTTGAGTACCTAAATGGTGAAACATACTAAAAATAAGTTTCTACAATTGTAGAGAACATATTCACAACATATTTACATTATGCACAACTATTTTTTTTCAAAAAAATAATGCTAATTGTATAATTTTATAAATTATGAAAATAATTATGGCCTTGAAATTAAGGGTTCATGTATTAATGTAGGGTTCAAGGGCCTTAACATAATCAAAAAATAATAATTAATATTGTAGATCTTGATTTATTTGTATGTAAATTCTTTCGGTGAAAATCACATCAAAATAAATTTAGTCGACGCGTTTTGAACAAGCCAGTGTGGTTCATCATCATGACAAGATGAGAAATTTTATTAGGTAACCCATTTAAATAGATAAGTAAAGCCCCAACTAGCCGTTTGTAAATTAACGGCTAGTTTGACTAAAAAAGAAAATAAAATCATAATAATAATAATTTATTTATTTTTAGAATAAATTAAATGTTTAATATTTATAATTTGAATTTTTATTTTTAATAAAAACAATAATTATTTATTTATTTTTTAAGGAATAAATTCAATTTTTAATATTTATAATTAGAATTTTATTTAAAATAATAATAATAATAATTTTTTATTTATTTTTTATTTTTAGAATAAATTAAATGTAAAATAATAATAATAATGATAATAATAATAAACAAATAAAAATAAATCTTCAATATTCATAGTTTGAATTTCATATCTTTATTTTTATTTTTATTTTTAATAATATGTTATATATTCATAATTATATGTTATATAATTCAAATAGTTTTCTTATTTATTTTATTAGGTAATATTCTATTTTTACTTATTGGAAATTAAAAAAAGAAAAAGAAAGAAAAGAGGGAGAAACCAAGAGCCAAAGCAGAGGAAAAGATAATGGAAGAACAGAGAAATAGAAACCAAAACTAAGAATGAAGGGCAGGAATCTAGCATCTGCTAACAATCCATCCATCATCTCTGTTGAGGTTAACTGGCCTCTTTTCGATTTCCAAGGCTTCTCTCAACTTGCGGTGGTGGAAATGGTCAATCCTCACAATAACCTTAGCATCTTCAATGCAAATGTGATGATTTGTCTTCTCAACATGCTCTTCTAGGGCAGAGGAGCGTGATCTACAATGTTTAAGGTCAATGACATGTTCATGAATTCTTTGATTAATTGATCGACCAGTTTCACCTATGTAAGGCATCCCACAAGAGCACAACATCAAGTAAACACCCTTACCATCCTTGGGACAAATCGGGTTCTTAACTGATCTAAGCGAACTCTGAATGGTGCGGGGGGGCTTGAAGGTTGAGGAAACATTATGTCTCTTTAGGATCCTAGTGATTTTATCCGTAGTTCCATGGATAAACGAAAGGTGAACTCCAGATAACCGATCAAAAGGATATTTCTTATTCCTAGGACCTTTTTCAGCTTTTTGGAAAGCTCTAAGACATTGAATCATACTATAACCATTCTTATTAA
Organism: Pinus albicaulis; assembly: GCA_034641835.2. Taxonomy (NCBI): domain Eukaryota; kingdom Viridiplantae; phylum Streptophyta; class Pinopsida; order Pinales; family Pinaceae; genus Pinus; species Pinus albicaulis. The sequence continues at coordinate 1,633,870,294 of CM076580.1, read as the reverse complement.
AAAAATTAAGGAGATGAGATTTTTCACCTTCAAAGTGGTGTTTATCAGAGATTCTAAAGGTTTTGGTGACTAGGGTGCTAAGAACCCCAAGCTTCTAAGCAAGGAAATGGTGAGAACTAGCATGTAAATACTGCTTAGTATGTGTCTTATTTCTAAAGACTTGATGAGAGAAAGAACCATCTTCATTCCTAGAAATAAGGACATCAAGAAAATTATGGCTACCCTCATCTTCGAATTCCATGGTGAACTTAATGAAGTCAGATTGATCATTAAGATGCAAGAAGAAAAGGTCCAATTTTTCCTTACCATGAGGCCAAATCACACAGGTGTCATCAACAAACCTTCTCCACAACTTAGGTAGAAAAAGGGAGGAGGAAAGGGCCCCAGATTCGAAGTCTTCCATGAACAAATTAGCTACCACAAGGGAAAGGGGGGAACTCATGGCCACACCATAGGTCTGTTCACAGAATTCACCCTCGAAACTAAAAAAGGTCGAGGTTAGACAGATTTCAACAAGATGAGCGGTATCAGGATCTTGCGACCCACCACTCATCTTGTGACCAAGGTTTCAATTGAATTATAACTCGGCGTGATGGAATAGTTCTGTGATTTTTCCAAAGCTACACAGAAATATAACCATACTGTGAACGTCGATTGTTTCTTCTTTAAATTTTAAAATATAACCGGCGGTTTCAATTGAATTAGAGCTCAGCATGATGGACCAGTACTGCGAGTGTTGCCAAAGCTACATAGAATGATAACCATCCTCTGAACGTTGATTGTTGCTTCTTTAAAAGTTAAAAGATAGCCAGACGTTTGAATTGAATTAGAGCTCAGCGTGAGGGACCAGTGCGTTGCAATCAAACCAATACAACTGTTTTGAATTATGGCTTAAAAGGAAATGTGTTTTCCATTGCCAGGACTTGAATCCAGGTGTCTAAGGTTAGAGCCTAGTATCCTAACCAACTAGAATACAACGGAATCTGTTATATATAGCATTTAGATATTCATCATTCAAATGCATAGCTATATGATATTCATATTTGCTGCCTGTCTCTCACCGAGAAAACATGTAATAAGGACAATGTTTTAAGTTCATTTTACCATGCTTAATTTCAAAATATATATATATATATATATATATATATGGTTTTATGGTTTTATGAAATAGTGAAAAGCTCTAAATTAAATATTTCATTATTTTAATAATTATTTTTAATATTATATATCACCTTTTAATCAAATAAAAATAATAATATGATAAAATTTATTTATTTTAAAATTTATTTAATTAAAAAATTAAATACTTTAGCTTGCCACTCATATTTGATCATTTTCATGATTTATGTCTTCAAGCCTTGCTATACTTGCTTGTCACTTATGTCTAGAAGATTTTCATCAGGCAGTGTTAATATGTCACTTTAATGTTTTATGGCCCCACACACCTGGCCTCTACCAATAGATCCATCTCGCATTGCAAATTTTTTTTTATGTTCAAAAGGATTCTTCATTGTGTTATTTGAGGAATCAAAACTTTACCAGAAAGCTTTATCTAAAGGGCCCTGGTTTTGGGGCAATGTTCGATTGCTTTTAACCCATTGGTTCCAAAATTCTGACCCATCCATAACTCTGATTACGAAGATGCCAATATGAGTCAGGCTTCCTTATCCACTAGCTCACTTGTGGAACTTTTAGGGTATTGGAGACTCTCTTGGCCATTACCTTCCTATTGATGCCTCTCATGGGAAACTTGGTCTATACAACTATCGCAAAATTTTTCTTGAAATTGATATAAGTAAATGGTCACCATACCAAATCACATTAAAAATTAGTGATTTTCACTCGATGTAAGCTCTAGACTATAAGAATATTGCTTTTCATTGCCACTTCCATATTTTTTTTTGCAAATTAGGATAAAACTATATTAAAATCATAAAAAAAACTTTACAGAGGCTATGGGATGGGATGGAAAGTAGTACTTAGCCAATCCCTGCCTTGGAAGTTTTCAAAATAAACCAAGTTTGGGGCTACCTCATAGGAGGAAACCAACCCCTTAAGAGAGTCAAACAATCTTGTTTTACAAAATGTTTAGTGACACAAATGAAAACAAAATAGTTGAAGTATGTCCTGAGATGACGAAAATCATAGATGAACCTTGCTACCAAGAATTCATGGAGTTCCTTCATCTTCCTTTGTCGCGTGGTCCTTCTCCTTAATTAGGCATCCATATTCTCTTGCAATGGCTTCCTCCTCAACTGTGGGCTCAAGAGGAGGCTTAGGAGGGGCCGCGTGGATGATGGGAGCAACAGGATACTCAACATCATAAACTCTAGTCCAGACACCATCTGAGTCCATAATCTGAACGTCTGTCTCCTCCTCTGCAGGCTCATGAACTGGAAGCAGTTCAATTTTCCGGGGTGTGGGTGGCTCAGATTGCACAATGGTGGATTTTCTTCGGCCTCTTCTGCCCTCGGGGTTCTCTAGAGGCTGAAAAATCTCCACCTGTGTGCTGGTAGGCGTTTGAGTGGTCGAAATTTCATGGCTTCCTTATGAGGAGCCTTTGTTGGATTCCAGACGATGGTCTTAGCCACGGTGAGAGCATCCAGATAGTGCCCCCCTATAGTTGCCCCTGATGGGCTTTTGACATTGGCACGGGGCCATGGAGAGGCTATCGAGCAGAGGATGGGGATTCGACTATGAGACAAGGCAAAGAGTAGGGGGTGCGCAGAAGGGCAGTGCGCAGCAGGGGGCACGCAACAGGGAGGAGCGCAAGGTGAGGGGCTCGCAACAGGGGGGCACACAGCAGGGAGGATCACAAGGGGAGGGGCACACAGTAGGGATGAGCACAAGGGGAGGGATGCACAGTAGGGGGCTTGCAGTAGGAGGCACACAACAGGGGGAGCGATGGCAGTGGTAGCGCACGAGTTAGGCTAGAGCAGCAACTGAATGGCGAGAAGAGGAGCAACGAAGGTAGAGAGAGCTCGCGAGACTGGCTGGAGCAGCAATGAAATGGACGATTGAGCAAACTTTGTGTCTTTTGAAGGCATGAGGCACTGAATTTGAGTGCAAAGGCAGAGAGGTACATTCCAAGTGTGCTGCATGTGATGCGTGGTGTGGCAAGAGATCAGATGTGGCAGAGCGTTGGTAGAGATTATCAGTGATTTGAGGTTTCGCATCAGGTTGGAGCTGGCGATGCAGGGTGACGTTAGACTAAGCATCGGAGGAGTTTTCCTCACTTGTTTTGGAGATTTCACCCGCATCTGGGGGAGTTCGATCCTTTTGAAGGAGAGTAAGGAAACTCTCCCGGAGGATTTCATCCTAGATATGAGGGAAATTAGAGTGAGAGAGCATTAAATTTATCCACTCCTTTGTTGGCCAGGAGACCAGCAACAATGTTTGTCTTTCTGCGCACATGGTGGAATGCCATGGCATTATGATGTTGCAACAGTTGTTCCATATGACTGAGGCAATTGGAAAGCCTTTAACTCGTAGAGACCTTTGTGGATGAAGAACCAAGTAGGTTGCGAGTTTCAGCTTGGATAATGAGTTGAGAATCTCCTTCCATTTCTAGTGGGAAAAAATTGAGCTAAATGGCTATGGAGATACCCTGGATAAGCCCCTCTAGTTCTGTAGAGTTGTTGTTGTCCCACCCCAGGTATCCATAGTAGGCATGTAAGGGGTTGTTGTTGGAGTCTCTAAAGATGCCCCAAAATCCGTCTTCCCCTGGGTTGCCTTTGGAGGCTCTGTCAAAGTTGCATTTGAAAATTCCGGCCAGGGGGGATTCCAACTTTCAAGAGAGCTAATCCTTCTTGTACGTGGGGGGGATTTATCCATGGGGGGTTCAATACTCAGATGCCAAATGTTCTAGATGATGCATTCAGTTGTGGATGGTGGGAAGTCATCCTTCCCCCAGTGTGCCAAGGTAAGAGTTTCTTCTAAGTTGCTGAGTAGCTTGGCCCATATCTGCTCTTGAGTTAAAGGTGCATCTTTAAATATCTTTCTATTTTGTTTGTTCTAGAGGTTCCATGTGAGTAGGCTCAGAATGAGTTGCGAGAGAAGATTTAAGAGATTTCTAGAATAAGGACTATCTTGCCACCTGCTGATGGTGTGGGTGATGTTTCCCCGATATTGGTTGGATCTTCTGGATAGGGTCTTGATATTGTCCCAGAGAGTGTTGGATATGGGGCATAGGTCCAACAAGTGATTGATAGTTTCGATGTCATTCTGGAATAGAGGACACCTTGAAGGACCCACAAAGGCCCTCTTCATGATATTCTCCCATGTAAGGATGTGTCTTTTGCTTAACAACCATAAAAAAATAGCGACTTTGGGCCAGAGCTTAGCTGTCCATATATTTTTCCATAGTTGATTTGAGGGGTCAGGGTTTAGAGGTTGAATGAGGTGGTAGGCTTCCTTGGTTGAGTAATTGCCACTTGGAGTGTGGTTGTAGCGGAGGAGTTCTGGCCCTTGCTAAGTTCTAATTCTTTTTCTTTTTTTTAATTCCTCCCGTATATATTTGTGTTGTTCATTGTTCCAGTCTTCTTTCCACCTATCGGTGGGGAGCCAATTCTTGAATCCTTGAGATACATCATTAGTCCAAAAGTCATGGACACAATTTTGTTCTCTTGCCTGTAAAATCGTGCTCCAGATGGGGCGATGGAAGATCGAGGAGAGGCTTGGCATTTGATGCCATGAATATTCCCAGAACTGAGTTTGAGCACCATCGCACAGTTCCCAAAAACTGTGTGTTTGAATCAAATATATGTGTTAATTAGTTTCATTCCAGATTTGGGATCCTCCAAGAGAAATATTGAATCTGATTAGTTCCTCCTTAGGCCAATTTTCGTCATATTTGGCCGCCCATAAGGTTGCCCAAGGTTTTTGGGGGCAAGAGACCCATTTCCACCTAATACTAGTGCACATGATGATGTTGTTGTGCTCCGGATCTCTCAGTCCAAATCCATCCTGAGTTTCTGACATACATATCTTCTTCCATTTGACTAGCACCCATTTGTGCTTGTCTTTGGATCCACCCCAGAGAAATTATCTTTGAAGGTTGCGGATGGATTTAAGGACCCATTTAAGTGCAGCCAGAATGGAAAAGAGGTATATGGGAAGAGATTGAAGAACATATTTGATTAGAAACAGACGAACTGTTATGTTGAGGGAGCGGTGTGCCCAGGTGGAGAGTTTGGTCCCCATTTTGTCCAACAACTCTCTCTAAGATGAGTGTTTGATAGCTGAGTCTGCGAGGGGAGCCCCTAGGTACTTGGAAGGCAGAGAGGCTATGGTGAAGCTGAGGATGCGAGCTATATTGCGTTGGGTAATATTAGGTGTATTGAAGAAGAAGATTTGAGATTTCTCAGGGTTAACAGTGGTTCTAGAGGCTTCAAAGAAACAGGAAAAAAGGGTTCTTAGGGGTGTGAGCTTCCTGCACAGAGGGGTGACCCATGATCATGTTGTTATCCAAAAATTGTTGATGAGAAATGAGAGGATGATTGTGTAAGGGGAGGCCTTGAAGGTCATGAGATCAGATCGAGTTTTTGATAAGGCGGCCTAGACCCTCAGCCATAAGTACAAAGAGAAAAGGTGAGAGAGCATTGCCTTGCCTTATACTCCTGGTTGGATTGAAGGTTGTTGAGGGGATGAAATTGACAATGATAGAGAGGAAAGGAGAGGAGATTAGGTTCATTATCCAGCGAACCAAGGTATGGAAGAAACAAAAGGCTAGAAGTACATGTTTTATGTAATTCTAACTGAGCTTGTCAAAGGCCTTGAAAAGGTCAATTTTGAGGAGCATGCCAGGATTTTTTGAAGTTTTTAGGGAGTGGATGACTTCATGGGTTAGAATAATTCCATCAAGGATCTGCCTGCCTTCAACATAGCCTGTTTTCTCCGGAGAAATGAGCATAGGAAGGAGCTGCTTCAATATGTTAGCAATAACTTTGGAAATTATTTTGTAAATGACATTCCAGAGGGTTATTGGCATGTACTTACTTGGGGAAGCCGTTTTATCTTCCTTTGGGATGAGAGTGAGAAAAGTTGCATTGAGAGCTAGAAGAATCTAGTGAGTGTTGCATGATTCCTCCACTATGCCCTAGACCTCCTCTTTGATGATATCCCAGAAATAGTGAAAGAAATTGGTGGTAAATCCATCTGGACCTGGGGCTTTCCCTTCTTTTAGTCAGAGAACTGCTTGTTCAACCTCCATCGAGGTTGTGGCTATGAGAAACATTCTATTGTAATCCTCATTGACCAGTTTTGGGATATGCTATGTGATTTTCTCAATAGCCTCCTGACACTGAGTGTTGGGTTCTTTGAGGATGTCTTTGAAGTGGTTGAGCAGTTCCTTTGTGATGTCCTAATGGTTTTCCATCCGCCCCATATTTTGATTCTTAAGGATGGTGATTCTGTTGTGCATCCTGTGCTGGATTGTGGAGCGATGAAATTTTTTTGTGTTCTATTCTCCTTCCTTGAGCCAACAAATCTGTGATTTTTGTTTCCATAGGATTTCTTCTTGAAATATTTTTTCTTCAAGTTGGGTTGTTAGCGTCTTTTCCAGGGGTTGTTAGCGTCTTTTCCAGGGCCTATGAGTCTACTGATCTGCCTTTTAAGATGATTTTTTGTTGGAGCTACTGCATTTCCATTTCCAGTTCTCTTTGGTTGTGGAAAATATTGCCGAAGGTGTTCTAATTCCACAGTCTTAGTTTCCCTTTGAGCATCTTTAGCTTGTGTTGGAACTAATACATTTTTTAGCCTGGGGGTGAATTAAGGGTAGTTCACCAATCCGAGATGAGATCTTTGAAACTTGGATGTTTGAACCAAAATTGTTCAAAGAGAAAATGTTTGGGTGTTGCATTACCAAGTCTGAGCCATTGAAGCTGGATCGACCAGTGATCCGAATCAGAGGCCGAAGTGATGGTGGCAGCCAACTCCCCTCCCAGGTGAATGAAATCTTCCATGATGAGGAAGTGATATAATCTTGATGCAATTTGATGGGATCCTCCCCTCCGGTTATTACAAGTGAAGATTCCATTGGAGGTTTGAAGATCTATTAGATGATTACCTTGGATGAATTCCTTAAATTTGGTGTTGTCCATGTCAAGATGGGTTCTTCCTCCTTTTTTTTCCTGAAGGGTTGTGATCATGAAGTCTCCTCCAATCAGCCAGAGAGGGTGAGTTTGTTGGTTGTTGAGATCCGTTATGCTATTTAAAAGATCTATTTTTTGCAGCACTGAATGTGGGAAGTAGACATTCGTCGGAGATGTCTATGAATGCTAGTTCCAATTAGGTTGAAGGAGGCTTGAATGAAATGGTGATTTACATGACTGTTCTCTAGGGTGATCAGTAGGGGATTCCAAATGATCTCAAGGCCTCCCAAAGCTCCACATGTGTCGATGGCTAGGGTGTTGCATCCTTTCCAAATTTTGTTGAAGATGGTATCCAGAGTTGAGCTAGAGTATATTGTTTCTTGCATAAATAAAATCGTGGGGTTTTCCTCAATGATTCTTTTCCTGATTAAACTGTGGTTAGAGGGGCTCTTTAGCCCTCTAATATTCCATGAGATGAGCTTCATTGAGAAGTGTTTGGAACAACTGAATAGAACCTAGTTAACTTGGCATAGCGCCCTGATTCTACTAGCTCTCTACCCAAGCCAACTAGTCGTTGCAGATATGTTCTTCTTCCTCGTTTTCTGGATTCTTTCAGAATGTGTTTGGTATTCAGGAGAGTGTCACCTTGAATGCCGAGGGGGGGTAGCTGTTGGGCTCTATCGAGGGCACATCCTCGGATTTATCCACCAAAAAAGTCTTGGGAGCCTTCGAGGATTGAGCCGCTTTCTTGCACCTTTCTTGTGGTGATGTGCATGGAAAACATCCTTGTAAGAGAAAGCTTGAGCAGAAGACGGTTGCCTGACTACCCCTCCTCACAGACGAAGGGATAAAACCACCAAGGCATATTTTTTAATATTATGAAATGAGAGTGGAAGAGAGTCCTCAAGTTGTTTACCTCCATAGAGAAGCCGTTGAGAAGTAGAAAGAATCCCTAGCCTGATTTCAAGGGCACGCAAGAGGTATTTCACCATATTTGTTCAATGAACCCAGAGAAGCATGGTTTTTCCAAATAGAAGAGTGATCTGAATCTATAAGGAAGGGGATAGAAAATATGGGGAGCCCTGGCTGTCAGAGCACATCAAGGGGCCAGAGTGTCGAACTCTGATGGTTCGCCACTACACCAAGCTGCCTCTTTTCATTTCTCCTTTCCCCTTGTGAGATGGTCGTCTTGGCACCAAAACCCTGGGATTGCACAATGGAGCGATGAGTTGTTGAAATGCATGCATAGGCCGGAACATTCGTTTCTATGCGCGCAGGAGTTCATCTATGTCACATCTCGATCCATCCTAATCCCATCAGTTCCATCGATTTGCAGATTGTGGAGAATCGCTACTTTTTCTATGGCCGACAGTGTAGTGCATTCTATGGACTGAACGCCTACCTCCTTCAGACTATCTCCAAGTCTGCAACACCCTAATATTAATATTAATATTAAATCTAATATTCATATTAATATATTATAATATTAATATTATTAAATTCAATAACTTTGGATTAATTCAATATTAAGTTTTTTATATTATAATATATATTAATAAATCATGATATATATATTAATTATAGATATATATGGGAGAGAAGAACAAATAAATACAATAGAGGTGGAGAAATAGGGGGAGTGACAAGGGATAGATGGAGATAAATTGAAGGAGAGGGGAGAGGAGGAATGAAGAGAGAGAGAGAGGGAGTGGAGTGAGAGAGGTAGAGAAGGGTAAGAGAGGAAGAGGGAGACATAAAGATGGAGGTGGGAGAGAGAGAATAAAAGAGGGAGGGATAAGGAGAGATGATTGGAGGTTAGAGAGAGAGAGAGAGAGAGATAAGGGGGAAGATCGAGGGAGGTAGGAGAGAAAGGGAAAGAGAGGATGGATGAGAGGAGGATGATAGAGGGAAGGATAGAGATATGGAGTTGGATGGGGAGAGAGGGAGGGAAGAAGAAATACATAGAGAGTGATAAGTGGAGAGAGAGGGAGTGACAAGTGAGATATGGAGACAAGGGGGGGAGAAGGTGATAGAAGGATAAATGGAGGGATATATTAACATAGTTGGAGAGAGAGATAGAGTGAGGGGGAAGAGAGAGGATTGGAGGGAAAAGAGAGAGAGAGAGAGAGGATTGAATGGAAAAGAGAGAGGAAGAGAGCGACAATAGGGGGGTGGGAGAAGATAGAGGGAAGCAGGAGAGAAAAGGAGAGAGAGAGGAAGAGCGAGAGAGAGGAATTGAGAGAGTGGAAGAGAGGATTGTAGGAGAGAGAGAGAGAGAAAGAGAGAGAGAGAGAGGACTTGGGAGAGAGGAGGAGAGAGGCAGGGATAGAGAGATGGAGTTGGAGGGGGAGAGAGGTAGGGATAGAGAGATGGAGTTGGAGGGGGAGAGAGGGAGGGATATAGAGATGAATTTGGAGGGGGAGATAGGGAGGAAAGAAGAAAGACATAGAGAGTGAGAAGTGGAGAGAGAGAGGGAGTGACGAGGGAGAGATCGAGAGCGAGTGTGTATGTTTGCGAGGTTTATGTGGGTTCGGGTTCGAGGGGTCTCTCCTCTCCCTAGGGAAATTTACATTGTTATTTGTTACTTCCCTCATGATTCTTCATCATATTCCATTCATAATGGGCCTAACAGGGACCCCTTTTTCGATTTGTATGTCGGCATAGCCCAGTACTCAGTAGTTGGGGAGGTTATTCTTCTAGGTGACTTCAACTCCCGCACTAGAGCCCTCCAGATCCCCCTTCAAAATCGGTTTTTTAGGACGTGTACTACATCTAGGAGATCGATCCAGAGTTAGTAGGATTTCATAGGATGTCTGATGATGCGTTGGGACCCCTTATCGCCTATGGTCGACATCTTTTACATTTGTGCGAATCTCAAGAGATGTTGATTCTTAATGGCCTCCCACGTTTTACAAAGTCCCATTTTTTCACATGTCGGCCTCATAGTGGAGGAGCAAGTGTTGTTGATTATGTCCTCTCTAGTCAGAACCTCCTCCCCTTCATTCATCACTTGTTTGTTTCCCCCATCCCCTTAGCTGACCATGCTTTTCTTTCTTTCTCTCTTCGGGCTAACAACCCCCCCATTCTCACCCCACCTCCCCCCAAGGGCCCACCACGAACTACTTTTCATTTTGATGAGGGTGACCCAAACATATTCTCTTCCCACCTTCGCCAAATTCTCCCCTCCATGGACCAATTCTCACTATTTGACTCCGCATCGACCAGGTTCAATTGTCTCTCATCCATCACTTTGGATGCTGCCCTTAAGTCCTACCCCCACTCTCGTCATTCCACTTCCACCTTGCATCAACCCAAAAATTTCCCTATGAATCGATGGTATGATGAGGAATGAAAAGTTCTCCATTGCTAGCTTCGACATGCATTCGTCCATACTCACCCCTCCTACCCCAACATCAAAGCCTCATATCGTTGCCTCCTCTGTCGCAAGAAACTTCTCTTTCTCTCCCAGAGAAGATGTGACTTGTGTACCTCTCTTGCTCACTCCCCTAGACACTTATGGCGTACTGTCCTCCCCCGCCACTCTCCCCTCCCCTTTGACCTTAACCCCCAGTCCATGTTCTCCCATGTGTCCACACTCTATGACATCCCAGGGCAACCCCAGACTCAGGTGACCTCTCCGCCCTCTTCAGGTTTCGTATTCTATGATAGTGACATCAGAGAGGCAATTTGGGTGATGAACAACAACAAAGCAGCAGATGAGGATGGTTTCCAGGCAGAGTTATTTAAACACGGTCTTCGTGCTCTGGTTGCCTACTTGGTTGATCTCTTCAACCATGTGGTCTGTACAGGTTTTCCATCGACATGGTCTCAACACATCATTCACTTGATTCACAAATCGGGGCCCAGCTCAGATCCCAACAATTATAGGACTATCATGGTGGGCCACACATTCTCCAAACTATATGCTACATCCCTCCACCTCAAAATCTCCAAGGAGCTTGAGCGGAAACAACTTAGAGCTAGAGGACAGGCTGGATTTCGACCTGAGCACCAGAGTATTGACCCCATCCTTACACTTAGGGCCATCATTGAGGAGGTACGACATCGCTCTTCGAAAGTCTATTGTTGTTTTGTAGACTTTCGAAAATATTTTGACTTAGTCCCTAGAGAAGCATTATTCCAGAGACTCAGAGATATTGGCATCTTAGAGACCCTCTTGTCAGCCATCATGCGCTTATATGAGTCGGTCCTTGGTCATTTGCGCACAGTACATGGGCTATCAGATTTTATCCAGAGCACTATTGGGGTAAAAAAAGGTTGTCCCTTGTCCCCCACACTATTTGGGAGCTATATTGACGAGCTGAAGTCCTTCTTGCATGAACACATCCAGGACGGTGATGGTTGCCTTCTACATCAGGTCTTGATTTCTATCTTTTTGTTTGCAGATGACGTGGTCCTTCTAGCCCGATCCCCTGACGGATTGCAGAGGCAGTTGGATGCCCTGGCCCTTTTCAATGATCTTCGACAGTTGACAGTTAACCTAGGTAAAACCAAGGTTATGATCTTCAACACGTCGAAGAAGTTCCTTTGTGACCTCCATTTCTTTTTCAGAGGAGAGGAGATTGAGATCACCATCTCATACACCTATTTGGGGGTACTATTCATAGGACCTCGCTTTAGCTTGCGGCCTGCACTCCAGCCTTGAATCAACAAGGGCTATGGATCCTTGGCCCTTCTCGAGAGACAATGTTTTCAGAATCATTTTCAGGACATATCAGCCAAGATGTCACCGATGGACAATCTTGTTCAACCCACAGTTCTATATGGTTCAGAGGTTTGGGGTCCTAGCTTACTAGAGTCCGATTGGTCTTCTGCAGAGAGAGTGCAAATCACCCTTCTTCGTCGCATCATTCGGTGCAAGCAGACAATGCCTCAACCCATCATTCTTGCAGAGTTTGGAGCTCACCCCTTTCGCCTTGAGACAATGTTTGGTATCATCTCTCTTCTTCACTGTGTTCGGGGTTTTGTGGATACAACGAAGGGGCGGGACCGATATCCATACTTGGCCTACCTTTCATCACAGTCCATTGCAGTAGAGAGTCCTTCGGCTCGATCCCAATGTTGGTATGGTGGAGTCTTAGATCTCCTTGCTTTAGTTGGTATCAAGATAGACCAACTCCCTCCATTCAAGTATTCTTTGTGTGTACCGAGCCACCTCCTACCAACCAAACAAGAGATGAATAAAATCATCCGAGAGAACATTTACAAGAAATATATACAGGTTATTTGGATAAACCCTCAGGATGGATTACGTCCGAACATGGATTTCTATGCTGAGCACTTCATGCTGTTGAGAGATGGACTCATTGTTCGGCCCCTTTACACGCTTCACCATTGGATGCACGTACTTCAGATTCCCTTGGGTCAGATCAGAGTAGGTTCTCATAAACTGTGGATTGAGACTGACCATCAGATTGCCCAGTTAGACAGGATTTTCTAGTTGTGCCACCTCGGAGAGACTAATTTGGAGGAGCACTTCATCTTCCGCTGCCCCATTTACTATGAGATTCGTGGGAGATTCCATTTCTTATTCTGAGGGATCCGTACCTTATCTAGCTTCTTTCGATACCCAGACTAGATATGTCTAGCCTTGTACATACAAGAGGCGATGAGACTTCACATATTGATTCTCCAACCTCCTCCTAAAGCAGATCCTGTGCAGCGGATTACGTCATTTTTATAGTGCTCCCATCAGCAAGAGGCACGAAGCGACAAGTTAATCACATTGTTGCCTTAGACTCTAGATTAGTGCGGGCTAGAGGGACCATCCCCCTAGCACAAGGACCCTTGAGTCATTACCGGACCAAATCTCTTACTAGCAGGTAATTGAGATCACCCAGTCATCAGTGACATATCACTTCTTCTCGGTAGCGACGTAATAGAGGCTCCAGATCCTCCCCTAGCCCTCCCTCGGGACAACACTCCATCTTGATTTTGTTGCATTCGACCTCGAGTGTTAGGAGAGAGATTTAGTGAACCGTTATCTTGTGCCCTCTGCACTTGGAGTCCAGGACTTTCCTCATTTTGGTTTTCAGGCATTGTGTTTTTCTTGCTTTATTTCTTATTTCTTGCTCTTTATATAGGAGACCTTTTGGTACTCCTTCTTATATCGACATCATTGTACTTTGAGTCCCATTGGCCTACTTTTGTGGTCATTCGTTGGACATTAATATAATTTCTTTCTTTCTTTCTTGAATAAAAATGTGTGGGATTTGTTTAATTTGACACAAATTAAGGTTATACCATTTATCAGTGAAGTGGTAATATCTTTCTTATATAAGGAGTTGAGGATTGCATCATTTCGTAGCTGGATTGTTAAATATGGTTTAGTCTCTTTAGCTCATATCTTAAAGGAAAGGATAAATACATTGCATCTAAAAGTTAACTTGTCTTTTCTAACCATAGAATTAGATGTTAGTGTCATAGATTTATGCTATAAGATGCTGCTAATCACGAGTTGAGTTAGTAAAATTTTAATTAGACAAGTGTGTAGATCACAAATTGAATTAGTAAGTAAACTTTGAAATGGGAAAGTGTTTATTACTTATAAAATATTGCAAGGACAATAATATTTTTTTTAAATGAGTGTCATAAAGTATTGTAAATATTCATAAGAGTAAAGTTTGAAGGTTCAGTGATATACACATCTAAGTGCTTTGAGCAAACTTAATGGTGTGGGTGACATGTTATATTAATTATTATTTGATAATATAATTTTTTGGGAAATGAAATGACTTTATTGAGTATATATTTGAGGATATAACAATATTTATTTCCAAACCACATTGACGAGGACGTATCCACGACTCCGACTTTGTTTTAAGCCACGTTTACCACGTTTACGCTTCGTCATAGTGGCGTTGGGTCGTGGCTCTTCCCTATGAGACGATTCTGAAATCGTTAATATCAAACAGAACGCTTGACAAAAAAACCAAACACCATGTTGTAAGGTTTGGGGATGTAGCTCACATGGTAGAGCTCTCGCTTTGCATGCGAGAGGTACGGGGTTCGATACGGGGTTTGATTCTGGTCCGAAGCAATAGGAGGTTTTGGAAACATTCAATAAATAAAATGAAAGGGAATTCCCATATAATGTGATCTGGTGAGTGAGATGAGAGCACTGATCATTGTTTTAAGGTAGGTTTGAAAACCGTTATTTGAAAAGACAATTCCAAAAACATAATTACACATATCAATTGGAGAAGCGGGGTATCGATCCCCGTACCTCTCGCATGCTAAGCGAGCGCTCTACCATCTGAGCTACATCCCCGTATGAAAAGTGAAACTGTGGGAAAACGTGCTATTTTTGATAAAGCGAATTATAGTGTAACTGCATGCTGTATGTTGTCCGGTAGCTTGGGGTTTTTCTTGTCCATAAACGTAGGTTTCAATTGAATTAGAGCTTAGCGTGATGGACCAGTACTTAATTTTCAGTTGCCAAGACTTGATCGCGGGTCTCTTCGCTGAAAGTCGAGTTTTGTAGCCAACTATACTACAATAAAGTCTACCATCTATAGCATTTAGATATTCATCACTCAAACCGTAGCTATATGATATTCGTATTTCCCGCCCTCTGTCAAGTTCATTTTACCATGCTTAATTTCAAAATTCAAAAAAATATGTTTTTATGGTTTTATGAAATAGTGAAAAGCTCTCAATTAAATATTTCATTATTCTAATAATGATTATTAATCAAATAAAAATAATAATATAATGAATTTTATCTATTTTAAAATTTATTTAATTAAAAAGTTAAATACTTTAGCTTGCCACTCATATTTGCTCATTTTCATGATTTATGTCTTCAAGCCTTGTTATATTTGTTTGTTACTCATATCTAGAGGATTTTCATCACGCATTGCTAATATTTCAGTTTAATGGCTTATGGCCCCACACACATGGTCTCTACCAATAGATCCATATCGCATTGCAAAGGTCTTTTTAATGTTCAAAAGGATTCTTCATTGTGTTATTTGAGGAATCAAAAGTTTACCTTTATCTAAAGGACCTTGGTTTTGGGGCAATGTTCAATTGCTTTTAACCCATTGGTTCCCAGATTTTGACTCATCCATAACTCTCATTACGTATATGCCAATATGAGTCACGCTTCATGATTTGCTAGCTCACTTGTGGAACTTTTAGGGCATTGGAGACTCTCTCGGCCATTACCTTCCTATTGATGTCTCTCGTAGGAAACTTGGTGTATAAAACTATCGCAGAATTGAAATTGATATCAATAAACGATTGCCATACCAAATCAAGTTAAAAATCAGTGCTTTTCACTGGATGTAAGTTCTAGACTATGAGAATACTGCTTTTCATTGCCACTTCTATAATCAAACATTCCACTCACAAAATTATTGCTTGGTGTTTAATTCTCAACAAAAGCGGAACATATGCAATTCTAGATCTAAAAGTTGGAAGCCCTGCAACCCTCCTCCTCTGGATGGCAAGGCCTCCTCTAAGTTGGACAATGACATTGAAGAAGCTCACGATGAAATTCATTCAGGGGTCAAGTTCCAAGAATCAAGGCCTCAAACATCTTGTGCACCTCTTGGCATGGACCATGCTCTTTCGACAAGCACATAGATATTGAATAGTAATGCTTCTTTGAGTATATTGAAACACACTCATGAATCAGCTTTTTCAAACTCTGATAAGGAATCACCTTGACTGCGCAATGATAATTTGCAGATCTCTTTGATCAAACCACCTTCGGAAGGTTGGGTCAAGGTTTCGAAAAACAAAGAAAAGAAAGGTCGCCTTGAGGATTAGCCCCAATTTGGGTGATTCTCCTCTCTAGTTGTGTCTTTTGCCACTTTTTGCATCTACTTCCCTATTCTCAATACCATTCATCTTTATGTAGACAACAACAATATAGGGAGAGTTGTGCCAGAAAATGAGGCATGATGGAAAATGATGTAATTTTATTTTTGTTTGATAAATATAATTTTTAGACTTACAATATGTGTGTGTGTGTGTGTGTGTGTGTGTGTGAGAGAGAGAGAGAGAGAGAGAGAGATTTATATACATTTTTTAATATAAATAAAATTTTATTTTTATTTACAATTGTGGCCACTACAACAACTCGAAATTTTGGCATACTTCTAAAATTTGGAGTTTATCTCATCTCTTGTGTTAAAAAATAAACATCATTTTGTGTCTCTAATTCAATGAGCAAAAGCAAATGCAATGTTAAAACAACCTTAGCACAACATGCTCATTCTTAGCATTGTGTAGTGCTATTCTTCTCCTCAATGAAACAAAACACAAAGTAGTTCCCTAGCACACTGCCTTACCACTTTATGCAATTATTATCATGAGGTTGCATTGAATACACAAGGAGGCCCTCACACGTGTGATAAAGCTACATATAGGATGAGCCCCATTTCATTTGCACCTTACCTCTTTGTTTCCAAATCCCTCAGCTTATCAACGCACTAGGGAATAGTAGTTTGCGCATTGTTGTTGATGTTTGTGCCATTATCGAGAGCTGAACATTTGTATTAGGTTCTGAGTAAGTCCTCGCACACTTTATTCTCATTTTCTGTCTTTTGGCACTTCATATTTTGCACGACTCTTCAACTTCTAACCCTTGACCTTCCACCACCCGCTTCTTTGTTTTATATAATCTAATGTTGTATAGTTTACACCTTTTCTTCTTCCCCTCTCTTTAGTCTTATCTCCCTCTCTTACCATTATTCTCTTCCACGCTCATATATTTTCTTACCTTATTATCTTTCCTACCTACCATCAAAGAAAAATTTAGGGGCGAAATTTAACAAATGGTATCTTTTTTGGAGATTTTTTTAAAGAATATTCGCCAATTTCGTTAAAAATTCACCTATTTTTTAGACATATATGATTAAATGGATGATATTTGGCAAAAAATACCGATTTTAATAGTAAATTACATGTTTTTTTATTGAAAATTCGCTTACATTCTATAAATGTGAATTTTCAAACCAGAATAGTCTCCTCCAATACTATATATAGGAAAAATAGTAACTCCTTAAAAAATACTCTGCCTACCATCACCTTAATGGTGTGAGAATTCACATATTCTTGTGCTACAATGCACATTCTAATTGAGCCTTAAGCTGTGACATGAAGCCTCCCCTCCTCTCTTTACGTAGTTGTGCAGTTCACTTTAATGGATTACCCCTCCTTAGTGCGCAATGATGCCATCCAAAAATTTTGCTACAGCTTAAATTATGGAGGAAACGGTTAAATACGATGTTAAAACTCACACAAACTTTTCTTTACTTTACTGATTTCTATACGTGAGTTTACTTAATCCAACTAGTGTATGTACGCAACTTTCTTTAAGGAAACTTGTGTATGCCCATGGAACTTATTATTTAGATAACTGTTCAGTAACTTTACTTAGACCAGTGCTTCATTCATTCATCAAACATTTAGTAAGCAGTAAAAATGTGCAATAAGTACAAAATAAATCATTATACATAAGAAACACACATGAACACCATGATTTAAGGTGGAAACCAAATGTGGGAGAAAACCACCGCTTTTGTCGTCTCTATCTTCAATATTTATTATATAGAAAATTGCTTACAACCTTGTACTGGCACAGACTCATACCAGCACATAGATACCCACCTGCAGAAGGCTGCAACCTTCTCTCGTTTTCTAGCTTCTACTGTAAGGGAGCTCCAACCCCCTAATCTCGTTTACCATCCACCACTGGAAGGGAGCTTCGACCCCCTGCTCTCGTTTACTAGCCACTACTGGAAGGGAGATACAACCCCCTAATCTGATCACCAACTCCTACTGGAAGGAAGTTTCGACTTCCTCACTGAAGGCTCCAACCCTCAGCACCACTGCGGACCACATTTCATAAATTTTCACATTGGATCCACTAGATTTAATTCAACACAACTTGTACGCCTTTGTTCATCATATTTTCAAACTGGACCCACTACACTCATTTAATCCCAATACCATACATCAAACTGAAACATATAATTGTACTGAATCATTCATTGAATCATCAATCAACCAACCAATCACTAATATTTAATCACAATCAACTAGTAGCATAATCAATACTCAAACAACCCATATCTATATGAAGACGTCATTGACATACATCAGGAACACATCAAAACTGATCAGACATTTCCTTCAACATTCTTCAACAAAACCCTGGCTTGCAAATATGGCTTCCATAAGACATATTCGAGACTATACGCGCTTCTTCCGAAACTGAATTGCATATAGGTATCGGTATTTTTACTGAATATATATGCGCCTATGTAGAAACGAACTCACATGTATACACGTCTTCATTGAGTCAAACGCGTGTATAGATATGTAAATAATTCAAGACTGCACAACACTTCAGAACCACAATCTTACTCAGATCATACCCTTCACTACAACAAACATGCGCCATACCACAAATCTAAACATCTCACAAACAGATCATGCAAATACATATTCATTTCAAGTCTAGAGATCCTGGCCCATCATTGTATTCATGGGTGCATCAGTATTTCATATCTATCAATAAAATATAGCCCATTCCATGCATATATACTTCAGATTAAAGTATTCATTAAATTCCCATACTCATGCACACTTAGCACTATGATATTTAGCTCCTTATATAGTTTGAGCCTTAGCCAATACCATGAGCCAAAACCACACAAGTGTCAATGGTATTCTTGGACGGAATCAAATTACCATTACTGCGCTCAATATTGTTGGTCAATACCATGATAAAGACCTTTGTTATTATAAAATTAGTGCACTAGCACATACGCAACTTTGCTTCTTCGTACCTGCGTGTATACGTGACTTTTCCTTTACTAACTCGCATATAGTGAACTTTAATTAAGTACTTTATCCATCTTCTAATTATGATCTGCAAAACTTTTTTCTTATCATAATGTCATTTTGTTCCATCACTTTGTCAACTCTGAGCTTATCCATAAACCATATACTTGGTATTTTGCAAGTGGGTTGCCATCAAGGACAACACATGCATCATAATGCCAACAATTGTTTCATGGATTATGTGTTTGTAAGGGTTTTTATCCTAATTTAGAGGTTAAATTTATTTTATTACCATATATATATAGAGGTTAAATCGATTTTTTAATATATATATATATATATATATATATATATATATATATATACCTCTTGGATGGATTGTCACAAATTGAGATCATTTATCTCTTGGACTAATATTCTCTCTTATGTGTTATGTAGGCCCAGTTGAGTGACTTTTCTTGGGTAGAATTCTAATGTGAAGTGAATGGATGCTTATAGTACATCTTGGATGGTGCATGGTACTGAAGTAAATTAGTTTATTTTATTCATTGTGGTATCATGTGCTAAGTTAGTTTATTTGGTAGTTTTTTCATTGTCCTTGTTAAGCTAAACCATTACTCCAAATATTTGAGGAATAGAGATTATTTTCTCTTTCCTTGAATCATATTAGAAATTTAAGAACATTGATCTCAAAACCTAGGCTAAGTTAATTTATTTTCCTTGGTTTAGTTTGATCTTATTATCCCTCCAAGGAGACCCTAGAATAGTTTGAACCATAAGCTTCAGATGCCCTAGATAGAGAAACCACTAATCCGTCTCTTGTGGCATTCATCTTAATTCATAAAAAGCCTTTTTTTATTTTTTTTTGTGGTAGATTAGGGTTAATTTATAACAAAATATAATATTTTTAGCTTCTAATGACTTTCCTTTCCTGTGGTTATATATTATTGAAAAGTGTATTGTATAAGTGAAAGTGTTGTTTTACTTGAATTTTTTAGTCATTTTCTAGGAATGATTTCAAGGTTCATGTGTTAGTATATGCCTTATTAACCATAAAAAATTGTTGTAACTTAGTTCCAAGTTTACACTTCAATTTAGCCTTAATTTTATGTAGTTTATTCATAATTTTGAGGGCTATGTTTGTAGTTGTTATAAAAAATTGTACTACTACAAATTTCTAATTTAAAACTCATGTTTATAGAAGCCTTGGGTTTCTTCCTTATTAGGTGTATTTAGGATTCAAACCTATTTGAGCCTATTTAGGTCAACCATAGATTTTAGATTGTTTCAAAACTACCTTCAAACCAAATATGGAAATTACTCTATCCACCGTAGACCCTAATTTCCTACACCTATATCTAGTGGATTTTCATTGTAGGAGCCTTAGGGGGCACTTAGTTTAAGTTCCCTGGGTTATTTTATCCCTAAGCCCAACTAGGGAAGGCTCCCTTATGATGGGTTGTATCCATCACTGAAATGAAGGGATTAGTTATTGAGGTGACGATAATGACACTATTTAGTGTTACTCATTGTGAAGATCACTTAATTAGGTTTTGAACCAATGACTTATTTGATCCCCCCTCCTACAACTCCCCTCCCTTTACTAGAATTAGATAAAGCATTACAAAAATGAGAAGTAAACAACATAAAGAACACCATTTTTTTTTTGTGGGAGCATAATGGAAACACAATAACCATGTACCTAAAAAACATAATCACCCTATTAATGTAACCTAAGATCAAATTTCAATATACATAAATGCACATTAAAAATTTAATGAAAGTAATTCTACTTCATAATATATAAATAAAACTCTTATGGAACGACACTAATTTTTTTTTTTTAATCACATGCACTAATGAACAATCCCTAAACACCATGCAACTCTTAATAATCACTATCAATTATTGATGATAAGTGTTTCACACTGATTTGAACAATACAACACAAACTTGGTGGAACCTTTATCCATTCATAAGTGTATTGAAAACCACTCAACAATGGAAAATTTTATTTAAATAGAACACCTTTTCAGTTATGAATAGAAGCAATTTTTATAGCTAAACCTCAAACTTGTCTATTGATTAGTTAAACAAATCCTATTTTAGTTGAACGTGTTAAAGTTGCAAATTTTCCATTTCTCCACAATCTATTGTTGATGTTATAACATTTATGATTTCAATAAATTCAAAGATATCTACAAACTCTTATTTACAATTATAGTTTTAGAAATTATATCTTCTCCATGTTAGAATCACAAATCACAAAAGAATTATAAAAAAACATTTATGTAAGGAGATAAAAAATTTACCATATTTCTAAGTTATGCAGTGATTAAAATTACAAAAAATCAATACAAATTAAGAATGGTTTTAAATTCCACTAAATTTTATGTGTAATACAATTAAACATTTTTCTAGTTGTAAATAAAATGTGAGTTCAAAATTAGCCTAAGATTATTTTCAATTTTATATGGTTTACAGAAATGAACATGGATGGGGAGACAACATTTCTACTAACCACTGAAATTATATCAAATTGTCTAAATATTATTGTAAAAAATGTTTTTTCTATTTATTATTTCAAATTTAACTCACTTAATATTTCAAATATAAATTTTAGAAAGTTATGTTAGTTGGTGTGGAACCAATTAAAATAATATCCATTTAAAAAATAAGAATCTAAACCAATTGCATTTTTTAAATGCAATCCTAAATGAATTTTTAAAAAAATTAACAAAATAATAGAGTAAGAAATGAAATAAAGATTGAAAAAAATTATAACCAAAATATTAAAAAAAATGAAATTAATGTATTTTCTTTATTAAAATATAAGGATAGTTTTTATAAAAAAGAAAAAGAAAAAGAAAGGAAAAAATAAGAAGAAGAAGGAAAAGAAGGTGAAAACATGAGAAAGTACAAACAAAATCTTTTAGCATGGAATTCCAGAAATTAAAAATGAGATTGCGGTGATTTAAAAAAAAATCATATTATTAGAAAAAGATTATAAAAACATTTGTTTTCATATTATTAGAAAAAAATTATAAAAACATTTTTTTTTTAAATTTATAATAGTAATAGTTATGTTAATATTAATACTAGCATTTGCACAAATGTGCACAGAAAACTCTTACCGCGTTATAAGGAAGGCAGGTGACGAGATAAAATTAAATTGAGTGTGGGAGCATTAATTTTAAAAATATTTTTGGTTTTTTAACTCTTCAAATTTATATAGCAATATTTAAAATAAAATAGTTCTAATGTCTTATTAGAGGTTGGGGATTGACTAATTAAATGGCCTTGGAAACCAGTTGATCGAAAGAGATGCAAATCCAACATTAATCGTTGACAGAAGAAAGAAAAAAATAAAAATAAATAAATAAATAATTGCAATATAAAAAGTAAGTGTTTTGACAAATCGACTAGATTTCAAAGGATTTAATAAATTTGTCACTCATATATATAGATCTCTTCATAAAAAAAATCATTATTAAACTCACATTGCAGCGACCATAGATCTCATCTAATCAATGGCTGAGAATTGGTGATACAATTCAATTACAAATTGACTAATTAAATAATTACATACCATCCATTTAACTCATCCAACTGTAAGTATGAAAGCTGGAACTGGTTTGACTTGAAAAAATTTGGACCGACCTGACCCGATAAAAAAAACAATAGAGTATAGATCTATGGCCCTTGACATAGGCAGAAAACCTCCAACACCATACCCATTCCAAAAAATAGCATGGCTACCAACAACTTAAATGTGGTTAAACTCGTCTTTCTAGTTCTCGCTACAATATACATACAGCTATAATAAGTTTGAAATCCAGAAATAATAACAAACTGATTCTCGAGCTACAATATACATATAACTAAAACAAGTTGAAAATCCCCAAATCATAACAAATTGTTTTTGAGCTACAATATACATATAGCTACAACAAGTTGGAAATCCCCAAATAATTAAAAATGGAGTTGTCTACCCAAGCAATGGAATAGCCCCAACCGCAGTTTTTTTGTCGAATCTGATCAACTAAAATTCAAAAAATCAAGTAGTTGGAGTGTTTGGAATCCATTTTTGATAGTGAAAATGGATTCAGCACTATCAAAAACCCTCAGGGCACTCAAAATACTAAAGTTTAACAACTGTAAACAAGATTTTGATAAAATCTTTGCCGGATTCTAGGCCATTCCATTGCCTGGGTAGACTAAGTGATTAAAAACTGATTCGACAAAGTTATCAACCTTTCCCATTAGGACTTGAAACATAAACTAATAAAAAACATTAACTACTAATTACTTGAGAAAAATAAAAAACCAAATCAATCTTGAGTAAAAGGCCAATCACGATGCATTTGCATCAAATATGGATTACATAATTGAATCTAGGCTAGCCTCAGATAATAAAAGGTTCAAAATTTCTTAATGAGTATATTTGTATTATTTTACTGCAGCGGGATTGAACAATTTACGATTAAAATCATATTACCAGTTGAACACTTTACCCCCTTAACCCCCTTAGTAATTTTTGTATGTTAAGAGTTTCTCATGTATATTTATTTTTATTATTATTAAAATTATAATAAATATTTATTATATAATAAACAACAATAATTTAATAAATATAATGTTTATAGTTAGGCAATTTAGTAATTATTATATAATAAATAGTAACCATTATGAAATGTTAAATAATAATAAATGGAGTGTTTTTGAAATAAATTACATTTTATTTAATTATTATATTTAAAAAGGATAGGCAGAGTAAGAAGATTTTTGAATTTTGAAGTCCATTCTTTGCAGGAAAATTTCAAATACTTGGACTTTTTTCTCAAACTAGATACTTACAGAATCCGGGACTGGAAATGGCTTTTAGCTAAGGTTGAAAAAAGGCTAAATAATTGGAGTTTCAGGTGGCTTTCGAGGGCAGGTCACCTGGTCTTAATTAAATCAGTTCTGATGGCAATTCCAGTTTACTGGGCCAGCCTTTCTTGGGTTCCAAAAGGCATTTTGCACTCTATTGATAAATTATGCAGAAAATTCCTTTGGATAGGGTCAAAACAGGACAATGTCAGCCCCTGGGTTGCTTGGGATAAAATTTCTAGACCAAAGGAATGGGGAGGCTGGGGAATAAAAAATCTGCCTTCTTTCGCAAAATCTTTGGCTGCCAAACTAGCATGGCGCTTGATCTCTACTGATTCTCTCTGGGCATCGGTCATCAAACGAAAATATATCAATCAAGGTTCTGTCCTGGATTGGATTCGTTCTCCAGCTAAGTCTTCTAAAAATGCCTCTATCGTTTGGAAAGCTGTAGTGGCTTCTGTTCCGACAATTGAAAGAGGTTTGGCCTGGCAGGTTGGAGATGGCACTCAAGTACGTGTGGGCTGTGACCCTTGGGTCGGTTGCTCTGCTAACTACTCTCTTTCTCCGGCCCTGGTTAATTATATTAATGAAGGAGGAGTTTACACTTTAAACCAGGTAGCTGATCCTAGAACAACTTCCCTTGTGAAACAAGGTTGGCTCTCGGGTCTAGATCTGCATTTAGAAGACAGGTGGCTGGAAGAATGGAATCGCTATGTTGCAGACCTATCTTCTTCCTCTGTTCGAATCTCGGATTCTTCTGATGAACTGCGCTGGGTCTATGCGCAGTCAGGCTTCTACTCCCCCAAGTATGGTTATAAATGGCTAATGTCTCAAGAAGGGTGGGGGGCCCCAAGTTGGTGGAATAAACCACTCTGGAAATTGAATTGCCCAGCCAAGACCAAACTTTTTTTCTAGTGCATCCTCCATAATAAGGTGCCAACGTGGGAATTTCTTCAAAAGAGAGGGAAACAGGGGCCGAGTTGGTGTACTCTTTGCAAGTCTGCTGAAGAAAATATACAACATCTCTTCCTTTTCTGTCCCTTTAATTCCAGCCTTTGGGCAGAAACTTTGAGCTTGACCAACATTCCCTTGAGGTGGCATGGTGAGGATTTTTCTCAGGCCTGGAATCTTTGGTGGCAGGAGGCTCCAAATGACAAAGTCAAGGATTTTCCTCTTCTTATAGCTTGGGGAACTTGGATTGCGCGCAACAAGGTGATCTTCAAAGAGCAGCTTTTTCCTATTGCCAGGCTGGCAGCAGAGGGAGCTGCTATTTTTGACAGCATTCCTACTCCTTCTGGTACAGGCTCATCTCGTAATATTCAGCCTGAGGCAATTAATGAGTCAATTCCGTGGGCTTTTTTTGATGGGGCTTCTGGTGTTAATGATCTTTGTGGAGCTGGTCTTATAATTCATCTCTCTCATGAAAACTCTCTCCGTGCTTCAGTAGGCCTTGGGCAAGGGACCAATAACTTTGCTGAACTTAAAGCCCTCCATTTGCTTCTCTGCTGGTTGATTTCCAAACATATGAGACAGATTCAGATTTTTGGTGATTCTAGAAATGTTGTGAATTGGTTCAATGGGACTCAGCAGTGCAGGAATTTTATTTTGTTACCTTTGCTTAAGGAGATCCGTCGTCTTAAATGCTTTTTCTCAGAGATTTCTATTGTTCACATTTACAGGGAAAGGAACCAGGAAGCAGATCGATTATCTAAAGAAGGTGCTCAGCTTGATCTGGGGTCCTGGACAGTAACTGAGATGGTGAATGGGGTTGTTCATGCTCGGGAACAACCTTCCTTTGTTTAAATTTCTACTATTTTACTTCTGAATTGTATATATTTGCTTTCAAAAAACTTTAAACTACTATTATATTGGGTCCAGAATTGTTTTCCTTATGTAAGGAGGTTCTGGGCTCCATTTTTGGTTTTTTCTGATATACTTTCAGGGGTTGGGATAGTTTCTACTGCCAGCCCTTTCTCTGGGATAGTGAAGCTATGATTTTTTCAGTGTTTCTTCTCTTTCTGCTCTCATCTCTTTTTCGGTTTACTGGGAGATGATGAGCTAAAAGAGATGCACTGATGACTACTTTGGCTATTTTTTGGTTGGTTCTTTCTGGCTGCTATGCATCTTCACAGGTGTTTAAGTAGCTACGTTTCCATCTCCTTTTGCAAGAAAGGAATGGCTCTGTTATCGAAATGCTATGCTTATGTTCTGAAACTATCTATATAATAGAAAGTTCGATTTTTTTTCTGTGGAAAAAAAATTATTATATTTAAAAAATAATAATTTTAAATTAAATTTTTAATAGATTTTAGAGAAATTAATTCTTAAAAAACTACGAAAAATATTTTTAAAATGTTTCACTAAAACAATTTATATACTAATTATATATTAATAATTTATTTATATTTATTTTAATTAATTATAAAGTTTCCAAATTTAATTTTGTTGTAAAATAATTACTAAAATAATTAAAATTGTACATAACATTTTAGGTAGTGAATAATATAACAAGTTAAAATTTATTTCAAATACGGAAATTCTAATAGACAAATTTAAAAAATCTAATTACTCATTCCTCCTCTCATTTAAATTGTTTTAACTCTATTTCTTTCCTCTATCTAGAGCAAAGATAGAGGAAAGCAAACGCTAGAGCAAAGTGAGAGCCCCACGTATTGAGATATTTTGAATATATATGAAAAAAATTAGTAGCTTTTAGGCTCCAATTTGGTGATTAAATGAATGAATGTAACAAATCAATTCTCAAAGCTTTAGTAAATTTATATTTTGATTTAATTTGGTTCATACGTGTTATTTGTAGAGATTTAGATTATTTTTGAAAACAAAGTCAATAGGTAAATGAGGAAAAGGTGATAAATGAAGAAATTATAAAAGAAACGTGATCCATAAAAGTATTGTAGATATAATCTGAGTATTTGAATTCAATTATTAGATAGAAATAAAATTTAAATTATGGAATTGTGATTTCATAAAATTTTAAGAAGACTGATGATAAAAATATTCCAAGAATTGAAAGTGGTTGAACATAACACAGTTAAAAAAAATTACATTTCTTTTGGGGATAAAAAGTACATGCCGGTGAGGAAAATTGGTTTTGTATTGACTGAAGAGAGGGGAAATAGAGTGATAATTTCTGACTTGGTGGTGACCAGTGGAAACACTCAGCGTCCCTGAATCCTGGAAAAGAAGAGTACTGGACTTGGGGTCCCAAGGTCTCTTCTAAAATTTCTGTCAACCTACTCATCTCAGATGTGGAGCACAGGGGGAGATGATGACGTAATCACCTTTCTCATGGTAGGGAGGATATCATCAGCAGATTTTGAAACCAGATAAGTATACAGATTGTCGAGATAGCCATAACTAGTTATGTTGTTTGGACGTAACTCTTTTAATATGGAAATTATTAAGTTTTGAAATGCAGCGTTTTACATAAAGAAGTATTGTAGATATAAATGACTATTATTGTTTTGAAGTAATTGAGAAAATCACAGTAGAACTGTTAATAATATGATGGATGTGTGAAAATGTATTTCTTGAGGTTATTGATTCTTTTAAAGAAGGGTAATGTTTATATCATTAGACATAGTAAAACATAAAACTTCTACTGGGAACAAAATGCCAGAGAAACTGTTAGTTTAGGTTCATGGTCGAGACCCTGGACCCAAACTGGTCGTTAATCTCTATATTATATGTTATACTCCGACAAGATGAGTGTTTAGAGAACAAATTAGAAAAAGGATGGTCCAGACACCCTTGAGTAAACAGATAAAATTACCAAAGAAACAAAAGGGTTAAAACCCCAAATCTTGACCAAACTGTTCCATGCGAAATTTTAAAGAAATCTCATACTGTAGTAACTCAGGAAAAGATCTGTCAAAGTAAATATCTAAATAAGCAAACACCCGATATATATATTTCCACTGCCAGTATTGCTGAAAGACCCTATTATGGGTAAGACAAACAATGAGTTTTTAAATTAATAGAACAGACTAATGAAAATGCTAAGAAAAAGGAAAATCCATTATAACGCTATTGCGTAACATTTGAAAACATTAAACAATAATTTCTAAAACTCAACAGACCAGTGGAAACTCTGCATCAAGATAATTGTTCGAGGCGTTAAAAAAATGAGTTAAATGACCTGTGACAAATGAAAGAATAGATAAGTCAGACATCGACGCCATTGTGGAGAAATTTACCTACCACGGA
Source organism: Pinus albicaulis (assembly GCA_034641835.2). Lineage (NCBI taxonomy): Eukaryota > Viridiplantae > Streptophyta > Pinopsida > Pinales > Pinaceae > Pinus > Pinus albicaulis. Next base: position 1,633,842,284 of record CM076580.1, on the reverse strand, counting down.
AGGGAGGAAGGACCACAGAATTGGAGAATGCATTGATGGGAAGAAAGCTCCAGGGAACCGGAAAACCCATTACGCAATCCACTGGGATTTTCATACAATCTTCCCGCATGAAAAGCGGTTTAACTCCACTGCCATCTCCCTGCGAAGAAACTGCAATGAGAAAACTCAATAACCCACCCACTGGATGATACCGCTGCAAAAATGGCTAGACCCCAAAACTGGGCGAGCAACAGAGGTTACATGTCCCAAAATACGCCATGGAAAGCAACGCTAGAGTTGGAAGAATGGTGGAGAGTTTGACGAAGCAGGATGTGACAAGTTTCAAAGGGCAGCGCCAGCAGATCACAAATGCAAAATGAGAAATCAGTTAGGGTTTCGCGGTGGTCAATACCCTAAACAGGTACCGTAAAAGGCTCCACCATAGATCCCTAAACCCCTAGATCCGATGGTGTAAGAATGGGCAGATGTCAAACGAGCAATAAAACTCATGTGAGGTACAAAACAACGAAACCCTTTAATTAACCCTTTAATCATCAATGCAATGCAATCAACAGTGAATGAAAAATAAAATAATAAGGTTAAGATATGTTCTCGATCTGTCCTTTGGGACATTAATCATAGGTGTTATGAATCAGATAACAATAACAATTCACCAAAGGTATCATAAATAAATAGTACTACAATATGACTATTGTATAAGTGTTGAACTGTCAACAAGCATCCGATAGGACGAACCACATGGACCCCCCACGATATAATCAATTTATATAATGAAAACCCAAAATGATAAAGTGAAAATAGATATTCATTGATATGTTCATAATAATTACATATAAATAATGGTTAACAATGGTAAAGGTAAAAAAAAAATATTTTATTGTAATGTATGTTACAAGTGGTATCGAAGCAACGTTCATACGTTGGGACCCAACAGGTCACCTAACATGATAAACTGTTGTGTGTAAATGGTGCACAGAAAAGAAATAATATAGTGGAAGAAAAATAAGGAGGGGAGCAACACAGCAAACACCCCGAAACCCAGGGGAACCTACACCCCAATCCCATCTAGAAATGTGGATTCATTTGAGTGTAGATCAGCACCAGCAGACCAGTAGACTGCTGGAAGAACAAAAACACCAAACCAGTATACTGCTAAGCAATGTGCAAAAGTTACATGAAGAAATGGTCCGAGTTAGGAGTGACAATGAGTGCTTGATGCAAGAGCATGAAAGGATACTCAAAATCCTTTCTGATAAACAAAATCAAGGAGTGTTACAACCTAGACTTGATAAAGATACGAAGGAAGAAAATGAATGACAAGCTAAGGAAAAAACCAATGACAGAGTGGAAATAATCCATTCACAATGAAGTAACAAGAATAGAAACTATAATGAGGCTGAGTCTGGTAATGTGTCAGAACAACAAGAAATTAAGAAACAAAAAGTGGAGTTACAAGGTGAGTTCCGAAAGATTAAACCACCTACGTTTGATGGAGAAGAAGAGGAGGTGGTTGAATATTGGTTGAATAATATGAAAAATATTTTCAAGTTTATGAGTGCAACAATAATCTTAAAGCCAGGTTGGCCATCTATTAGTTGAGAGAAAAGGCCTCCCTGTGGTGGGAGGAAGTCAAGAATGTTCGCAGCATTGAAGACCAGGACGTGACATGGATGCATTTCAACAATACTTTAAGGACAAATATCTAACAGAATGTTTCTATGATGAAAAGTCCAGAGAATGCCATGATTTGAGGCTGGTTCAAATGACAATGGATGAATACATAACCAAGTTCACATCCTTATTAAGATACGTTCCTTATTTAAGGGATGAAAAGACTAAGGTTCAACGGTTCTTGAGTAGTTTTCCGACCCACATGAAAGAAAAAATTGAGTTCGTGAATCCAAGGACCATGGACGAAGAAATTCAAAAAGCGAGAATGTGTTACTAGCAGTCCAAGGCAAAAGGAGAAATAGGAAAAAATTGGCAGCCAAGAAAAGGGACGAAAAGCAGTTCAAATTACAAAAATGCTAGGACCAATAACTTTAAGAATTCTGCAAGGAATTCAGTGAGAAAACAGTTTGGAAGAAACCATCAAAGAACCTGGTGTCCTACGAAAGAAAAACCTACAAAGGCTTCTAGCAAGCCATAACTTGGGCCACACCAGAAACCACCTCTACAGTGTTGGGGGTGTGGCGAGGCTCACTATTATAAGAATTTCCCACAGCGGGGAAGAAATTATACAATAGTTAATCTACAAGAAGCCTCTATAGTGGGAGATGTAGCCCAGAATATACCCAGAATTAATGCAGCTTTGGAGGATCAGCAGGCGAATTATCAACCAACGATGATAGAACTGGAAGGTAAGTTACTTTCACAACCTATTTCTATTTTGGTTGACCCAAGTGCCAGTTTAAGTTATGCGAACCCCAAAATAGTAGAAATTTGTAAATTACAAAGTCATAAATTCAAAAATCCCTGGATGGTACAGCTAGCCACTAGGGAAAAAGAAAAGTTTGTGCCAAAATTCCAAACTGTACATTGGAAATTGGAAACCAACAGTTAAATGTGGATATGAATGTACTACCTTTGGGATCCTATGATTTACTACTGGGCATGGATTGGCTGGAGAGACACTGGACACTGGTAGATTGTAAAGAGAAGATTATATATTACATAATGCAAGATGGAACTCATTAAGAGATGCAAGGAATCAAGAAACCCTTACAATTGTGTCCCATCACAGTCTTTCAAATGAGTAAGTGTATTAGAAAGGGATGTCAGATATATGCCATTCAGGTGGTTTTTGCTAATTCTAAGGAGAAGACCCCTATGCTGGAAAGCATACCAGTAGTACAAGATTTCATGGGCGTGTTTCCAGAATATGTACTAGGTTTACCTCCAAGAAGGGACATCGATTCCACTATTGAGTTGATGCCAGGAGCATCACCAATTTCAAGGGCACCATATGGAATGAGTGTACTGGAGCTAATTGAATTGAAAAGGCAATTGCAGGGGTTGTTAGACAAAGGGTACATTCAACCAAGTGTGTCTGCTTGGAGAGCATTGGTGTTGTTTATAAAGAAAAAGGACGGAACCATGAGAATGTGCATGGACTATAGATAACTCAATAAATTGACAGTAAAAAATAAGTATCCGTTGCCACGGATTGATGACCTGTTTGATCAAGTGAAGGGGACAACTGTATACTCGAAGATAGAATTAAGATCTTGACATCACCAGATCTGGATTAAAGACGAGGATATATACAAGACTAATTTTCATACTCGATATGGGCATTACGAGTTTATGGTATTACCATTTGGTTTAACTAATTCACCATCAACATTTATGAGGCTGATGCATGGCATATTTTACCTCTTTTTGGATAGATTTGTTCTGATATTCATTGATGATATTTTGATTTATTCAAAAAACATGGAAGAACACAAGGAACACTTAAGGATAATGTTGGAGATGTTACAAAGACATGAACTGTACACCAAGTTCAAAAAACGTGAGTTTTTCAAAGAACAGATCCAGTATCTAGGCCATGTCATTTCCATTGAAGGAATAATGGTCGATCTAGAGAAAATTAAAACTATTATGGAATGGAGAGTACCCCAAAACGTGGTGTAAATCCATTCCTTTATGGGGTTAGTTAGATATTATCGACGATTCATAGAAGGATTCCCAAAGATTCCTTTTCTGATTATATCTTTGCGGAGAAAGGGAAGAGTATTTAAATGGAATAGTGAGTGTCAGAATAGTTTTGAAAGGTTAATTTTTTTTTTGACCACAACCCTGGTGTTGAGGGTAGCCAAATCTAACAAAGAATTTGAGGTCTGTATCGATGCTTGTAAGGAAGGAGTTGGGGCAATTTTATCGCAATAAGGAAGAGTGGTTGCCTATGAATCAAGAAAATTAAAGGAGCATGAACAACGATATTCAACCTATGATTTAGAGTTGACAGCAGTAGTGCATGCACTCTGGGTATGGAGGCACTACTTTTTAGGAAAAATATTTGTGTTAAAAACCGATCATAGCAACCTAACCAGTTACTTTAAGCAAGAAGGTTTAAATGCTCGACAGTCAAGGTGGAATGCGTTCATAAGCGAATTTTATTTTGATATACCACATGTGAAAGGAAAATAAAATCATGTGGTGGATGCCTTAAGCAGAAAATTGAATTATGTTGATGAACTTTGCTATAATAAGATCGAGTGTAAATTTTTAGATCAGATAAAAGAGGAAGCTGAGAAGGATCCTGAATATCGATTTTTATGGCAACAAGTGGAGGAAGCCAGAAGACAAGAAAAACCTCCTAACTATGGAATTAACAAGGATCAATTGTTAACCTTCAAAGGAAAGTTATATATCCCAAATCGAATGAGTTTAAAAGAGCTGACCATGAATGAGTATCACTGCAGTAATTACTCAGGACACCTAGGATACTAGAAAATGCTAACAGCAATTAGAAAAGTCTATTTCTGGCATGGTATGTGAAGAAATATTGTGGAGTACTTGAAAAAATGTCTAGAGTGTCAACAGTTAAGGTGGAGCATCAACACCAAACCAGATTGTTGCAGCCTATACCAGTGCCTGAATGGAAGTGGGAAGTTATATCCCTAGATTTTATTACTGGTTTACCAAGATACAAAAGGCAAAATGACTCCATTATGGTGGTAGTTGAAAAATTGAGTAAAGCAACACATTTCATACCTGTACAATCTACATACAAAACTGTGCAAATAGTAGATATCTTTATGAGAGATATTTTTAGACTGCATGGAATTCCAAATACTGTTATATCAGATAGAGATGTGAAGTTTACTTCAACATTTTGGAAGGTCCTATTTACAGGTTTGAGAACCCGAATAAATTTCAACACCGCTTATCATCCCCAGATGGATGGAAAAACTGAGTGGGTGAACCAAATTTTGGAAGATATGCTGCATATGTACGTGATGCATCAACCAACGAAATGGGAAGAGTATCTACATTTGGTAGAATTTTCATACAATATTGGTTACCAAGAGTCTCTTAAGATGAGCCCCTTTGAAGTTTTGTATGGGCGACAATGTCGTACTCCCATTAACTGGAGCAGTCCCGAAACCAAGTTGATGCCTAGACCGAAAATGTTGGCTGAGATGGAATTAGAAGTGAGGAAAATCAAACAAAATCTAAAAGCAGTTCAAGATCGGCAGAAAGTATATGCAGATAAAAAGAGAACTTATAGAGAATTTGAAGTGGGAGATCATGTGTATGTAAGGATTAAACCTAAGAAAAGCACACTAAGGTGGACCTCCTGTGCCAAGTTGACTCCCAGGTTATGTGGAACTTTCCATATATTGGGGAGGGTGGGACCTGTGGCTTACCGGTTGGATTTACCCAGGCATATTCAGGTGCACAATGTGTTTCATGTATCTTTACTAAAACGATATGTGCATGACCCAAAGCATGTAATCCACTGGAAAAGCATTCAAGTAGGGTAATATTAAAAATCATATCTTAAAATACTAAGTTTTATGAGAATTTAATTCAAGGTATTGTTGAATGCAAGTCAAACCAGACGGAAAATTTCTGGTCGAACCTCAACATATACTCGATCAGAGAGAAATCATGCTCCGGAGGCAAGCCATCACCCAAGTTAAAGTGCATTAGAAGCACTTCATCTCAGATGAGGCTACCTTGGAAGATGAAGGATTTTCTCATGAGGCTTACCCAGAATTGTTCGCTGAGCTGGAATGAAACACCGAGGACAGTGTTTACTTCCAGAGGGGGAAGTTGTGACAAATTGTTTAAGTGGAAACTAATTGTTATGATATTTATTTTAAAAGAGACTAAAAATTCATGTTTTTCTTGAGGAAAAAGTTTACGAATGATGAACATAAGTTAATTATGTTTTATTTTTGAAATAAAATTTAAATTATGGAATTGTGGTTCCATAAAATTAAAAGAATGATGATGATAAAATTATTCCAAGAACTGAGAGGGGTTCAACAGAAAATAGTTAAAAATAGTTACCTTTCCTTTGGGGACAAAAAGTACATCCCAGTGAGGAAAATGGGTTTTGTGTCTGAAGAGAGGGGGAAAAGAGTGATATTTCCTGAGCTAGTGGTGACCAATGGAAACACTCAGCATTCCTGAATCCTGGAAAACAAGAGTACTGGACTTTGGGTCCCGAGGTATCTTTTGGAATTTTTGTCAACCAACTCATCTCAAGTGTGGAGCACGGGGGGAGATTAGGATGTAATCGCCTCTCTCATGTTAGGGAGGATATCATCAGCAGATTTTGAAACCAGATAAGTATACAGACCGCCGAGGTAGTCAGAACTAGTTATGTTGTTTGGACATAACTCTTTTAATATGGAAATTGTTCTTAAGTTTTGAAATGCAGAATTTTCTCGTCCATCAAAATCGTGTTCAGCGTTGGTTAGGCAAGAAGTCTGCAGGGGCTAAGAGTTTCGATGTGGGTGACCTAGTACTGAAATGGGATAAATACCATGAAGAGAAAGGAAAACACACAAAGTTCCAGTCTGTGTATATTGTCCATTTTACCATTAAAGAGAAGCTTGGTCATAGTACCTTCAAGCTAAAATTCTTAGATGAGAGGATTGACCCCCTCCTCGTAAAAGGTTGAGATTTAAAGCATTACTTTCTATAGAAACTACAATTTGTCCTTTTTATTTTATTTTTCATTAGTGTCAGTCATATGTGTGTCATGTTAGTTGTGTCCTCTCTTGTTTTGTGTCTTGGTCATTGTACATAAATAATACTTTGTGCGAAATGTGCATGGCTCAAAAGGATTGTGCGGTGGAATAAAATAGAAGATGTGACAACCAAAATGCTTGGCTACATTCTACAACTGATGCTCATGTGGCAGGATGAAAGACCCTTAAGGAAAATTGACATGAAAAAGACAACAAGGCATGAAGGAAGGCCAAATATGAATTAATAGATCACTTTTCGATGAAAAAGGAAGGATTTCATGACTGACATGACTCTTGATGAAAGTGAGGGATGATATATTCCCTACGAAGAAATCCCAAAGGATGAATACTAATGAATAAAGAAGAAGGAATTATGACATCGAAAGAAAGAGTAATGGAAGCAAGTCCCTGGTTAAGAGGGAGCTTGGTCAAGTCCCTGATTAAGAGAGATCTTGGGTACATTCCTTTTATGGGAATGGCTACATTCCTTCATTGGAATGGATATTTCCTCCCTAGTTAAGAGGGATATATAGACACATCATTTTTGTCTTCACTTGGGAATATAGAATGGAGGATAGGGTAATCATCTAGAATTCTATAATCTTTAAGGATGTGGTAGGGCATCTAAGATAAGAGTAGTCGAAGAGGACCTATATTGAGGACTAGGAATACAAGATAAGAATAGTCCTAATGGAACATACTTTGAGAGAACCTGGGTGGGGTATGTTCTGAGAGAGGCAATGGTGAGGGTGTCTATAAATCACTGGTCTCACCAACATTGTGCTCTAACCTTGTGGAAAGATAGAATTGTTAGTCAAGGCCTTGTTATGTGACAATGCTAGATGATATGATGTTATAAAAGTCGATTAAAAATCAAACCCTTCTTATGATAATTATTCAGATTGAAAATGTCTAATTACCTTGAAGGAATTATGAATACCTCCCTAGTTAAGAGAGAGTGTTGAAATATGTAACTAGGTTCAGTATTCATAATGACATGCATAATCATGATTTTATGTAATTGAATTAAAAGAAGAAAAACAAAATTATTTTGTTATGCTTGAGGCATGGGTTTTATGCTCAAGGAATTTTATTTTGTAGATCAAGCTCCCATTGTGAGCTATTAAGTCATAAAGTCTAATGGGTCAATGTCATGTATTGAAGGCCCATGTAGGTATGTTACATATTGTAAAAAGAGAATTTGTTTGAGTCATTAACCCTCAAAGACCTTGTCACAAGCACTCCTTCAATTTGGTATTCAAAAGAAGATGAAGATGATTCTAGAATAGCATGTCGGCCTAGTCATAAGGTCAAGCGAGTCTATTTTGCATGGACATACGACTATATATAGGAGCACTCAACATCACTTGAAGAACAATTTGGTCAAGCATCTAAAATAGAGAAGTGTGAGAATCACTAGAGAAAGGACTCATCATCAAGAAAATAAAAGGAGGAACATAAACCAAGGTAATTTGGCACTATTTTGGGTTATGATCCTCACACGTGTGACAAAATATAGCATTTCTGTTAAACTAGAAAGATCATGATGGATACTGGTTGCTATGGGATAATATACATCTGTGACTCTTGGTATACATTGTGAATTAGGGGAGAAATGCAGGATATACATGGCTAACCAACATCCCTGTTGTAAAAATCTCAAAATGAAGGGTACATGCTATGCAACAGGGTCAATAATACAAAGGCACTTGTTGTGTAGGTAAATCCTCTTTGCGGACAAAGATGATCCATCTAGCCCTAGGGTGGGTCTAGCAGCAAGAGGATAAGATAATGAGTAGGTTCCTAGTTAACGAATGAAATAGGTTGGGATAGATTGTCCTACCTGTAGTCTAACGCTATTTTCAAAGCTGTAATGGTGATGTCCTGATCTCCGCTCGGACACGTCGCGACCCTTCAGCAATGGTACTCGGGTTCCTGCACAAAGATCAAAGGACAAAAAGCAGCGTACAAGACAACAATTGCATTCATAACTAGCTATTCAGTCAAGGAATATTAAACACATTGCGTAAAGTAAAATACATTAACACAAGATGGGAAAAAATTATCAGTCATGTATATATATAAATGGAAAGAAAGAGGTTACAACCGGAGCCTTGACATCATAGCCTCCTTCAACGGGTTCAGATGAGGCATGTCTCAAAGATTCGTCGGGGAATTGGGACAAGGTGAGGACACAAGCCTAAGCTCTCTCTCAACAAAGGTCTCTTTCTTTACTCACACCAATTATATAAGACTATTTCAGCAAAATGTTCAGTGATTCCTATTAAGCTAGTTGCATCAATGTGAGAGAGGTTTTTTTATAGAGGAAGAGGAGGAGGTTGGAATCCCTCAAATGGTGGAAGGGAGGCCCTATCCTTTGGGAGGTTCCACCAAAAGGTGGAAACAATAGGCCAAAGGTAGGCGTTTGTGGTTATGTAGCCGAACAACCCAAGCTGACTCGCCCACAAAGTTGTTAGGTTGGAAATTTCGTCTCTATATTTAAAAAACATTCCCAAAATAGGTTGGCGCGGGTAGATCACTGGGACAGAGTGCCAATTGGTGTGGGGCCCAGTGTTAACTTCCTTTATTGGCGCGAGGCCATAACTTCCTGCTAGCACCAACCAAAAAACATGTGCTTTTGTTGATCTGTTCCAGGAATTGCCCACAAAGATAATGTTCTTTTCAAGGCAAGGGATGTAATGATACTCTTTGCAAGGCATGAAACTTCATATAAGTCATAGGAATGGTCCTCCAATTTGTGGGATGGGGATTGCAAGGACGGTGAAAAAATTCTGTGTAACAGATGCCCCCCAAAGCACGAGGTCCAAGAGAGAGGGAGGGGTGAAATGCTTTACGAGAACGCGTTCAAACAAAACACCGCTGTCAAAAAACCTGCAAGTATAAATACAACTAATATCTGTGATACATGAACATGTGGCATGGGCGCAACCATCCATAATAGAGTACATATATAAACTGAGATCCGAGGTATGGAGGCAACCATCCAGTAGTAAGGATCAAAAAATAGACTCAGGTATGGTCGCAACCATCTAATTAGAAGAGTCATGCATAATAGCCATGATAAACCAAAATATCCAGCAGCCTGGATCTTATCAGACAAAACCCATGGTCTTGCGCTCCATCTTGAATTCAACAAGTACAAATTCAAGCATGCGAATATGTGAGCTGAAGTCGAACATGCAAGAAAATCACCCGATTACCAGCCAATTATGTAAGTTGTTAACAGGCATGAGAGAAACCACCAATAATGAAAATGGCTCTCAAGGTACAAGAGGTATAATCCACAGGATGTGAACAGTGATCTGGCGTCGAATAGCCACAGAGTGACTCGATCAGAGGCCAATGACGTGGACCTGTCGTTGAATGCAAAGAACCTGCCATTGAGGCATGCAGGCTCCAAGGTACTAGAAGGGAGTCTTTAGATCAACATCCTGGATAATGAGCTGAATTCGACAAGAAGTGACCTGGTCGAAGGAGGGCCATGATGTTTCCCACATCATCTACACGAGACAGAGGAATATGATGATAGTGAATCAGGACCAAAAGAGAATCGAAGACAGGTTGAAAACTGCAAACGGAAATTTCTCTTGAACATATTAGTGACACGACTCTGGATTTGGAAGTATTTGAAATCAAGGGATCTGAGGTCATGGTGACGTGGCAAAGAGTATATGAGAGGTCAAAATAGATTACCCAAACCCATGGAAGCAAAAAATGACAGAATGAGATGTCCCCAACCCGACACGAATATAGATGGGTGTCATGTTCAAGAGCGACATACGGCTGACACAACTGAGAACTGGTTCTATTTTCCCCACCATTACTGGCGAGTACCCCAATTATTTTTGAAAAAAAAGCTTGAACGAGATAGCATATGCTTTTCATGTAAGTTTGTCCTTTAGACAAATCCATCCTAGTACATTTTACGAGCCCTAGAAAGGAGGAACTTGGTTACGTCATAATGATTGTGTCCGATGTCATGTAGATTTTAACAAGTCTAACAAAGGAAGAACTCGACATCTTTTCATGTTTAGAGAGTTTGAAAGGAAGCGGAAAAGAAAACTCCAGTAGGACCCTTTTCATAAATAGTCTCACAGATCCAAAAACGTAGAAAATTGTGTCTGAGAGAACCTCTTAGTTGTGATAGGCTAAGGTATTCCTTTTTTCGTAAATAATCCATCCCAACTTGAAAAGGGGTAAACGTATACTGGGTAGATATCGTTTCGCAACCATTTAACGAGTTTAAAATGATAAGAGTCTCGACAATATTTTCAGTTTTAGAGAGTCAAAAAAGAGCTGAAAGATGACTCCAATAGTGACTTTTTTTGTGTTTTTACCGAGTCCGAAAAAGTATAAAATACAACTCATTACTTCATCGTTGTTTACATTGAAAACTTTTTGCTACACAAGAGACGCACATAAAACCCGTTTCTCAAAATAACATGGAGAAATAATCGAAAAAAATGATTTAAAACCTAATTAGGGCTCTGAAAAGTTATAAAATGCCAAAAATGGTAAAAAAAAAATTACTTTCACTTTTACCTCTTGTGAGCAATAGTTACCCTTTCTGCATTTTGATTTTGCGGCGACAATAGCGGGCAATCTGGAAGACCAATCTCGAATCCATCAGTTCCAGGTAAGATCTAACATCCTTCCCTGAATTTTGATTATACTTTCATTACCTGCAACCCCAAATTAGGAAATCTATGGGGGAAATTTCAAAAAATAAGGCACGACGGTTAGCGCGAGTATCGAGCACAGACTCACACTAATCGCCCAAAATTTTGAACTGGGGCGCGCGAATTGGCGTGACTATTTCTAAAACAGTCGCGCCAACCACAACGAACATTTAAGCTTATAAATGCAAGTAAATAGGCCCATTTTCACCAATCAGAAGCTTTGAATTCGGCTAATGAAATTCATATGAACGTGTTTGCAGGTGTGAAGCGCAAAAATGGTGATTTAATGGAAAGAACGAGAACACAATGAAGAAGACGAAATTTCCATAGACAATGAAAGATGCATGGAAGCTCTCAGAGATTGTGGACTCAAGAAATTCTTCATGACAATGTGCCTCATAGCTCAATCGGAGTTGCTGCAGTATTTAATTAGTATCCAGAATGAAGATCAAGAAAAATTCATTCTTTGTGATCATGAACTTGATATTGAAGTTTCAGACATTTATTTTATAACTGGATTGTCGCGGAGGGGGGGCAACACCAATCCTAACTGGCACCTGGCCCACCATGGAGAACATGAACATGGTAATTGACAGGGTATTTCCAAGGGCATGGAAAGGATCAGGAAGCGAGAAAGTTGGCATCCAAACTATTCCGAATTTAGCACTAAAGGTAGTGCTGCACACTAGCACACGAGCTGCAGGATTGCAGGTGCTGTACAAAGCCACAAAGACACAACTACTTCTTGTTGTAGATTTCTTGACACCGACCCTCTACAAATAGGCAAAGGTAGTGACAATCAACATGAAGCGTCAATTGAAAAAGTGCAAGAAAGCCAAACTGAAGTAGTTCGATTATGGGTCTATACTGGTATCGTTCATCTTAGAACGACTACCAATTTTCCAGCGTCAGGAGGTGATAGTCCCGACACCATTGGCCCTGGAGCCACGGATGGCCTGTTGGGCAGCTCTGATGCCAAAGTCAAGGGGCGGTCAACAAATGTGTTGGAGATCAGAGTTCTTTGATTGGCTTCACCGACAACTGATTGTCGTGGAGGGTTGGCTCTACGCTGACACAAATTTCACTGGTGATGAGGATCTCCCACTCCCAGAAGGAGAGGATTGTGATGAAGTACTTGGTAAGACTCATTTTTTATTTTCATGAGTATTATGTATTTTTTTGTTTATGCATGTTTTGAAATTAAATCCATGTAATTGCAGATGTTGTCGCAAAGAGACCTGCAGTTATGTCCTCGATAGTGAGACGAGTCCCTCGCAATTTCGATGTGGCCCCTAAGGGAGGCGAGGAAGAGGAAATCATATGCAACTTGGAGGGAATCTCCCGCGGGATCCCAGACTATGCGCAATTCGACGATGTTCCTCGTGCATACCAGAGACACACTGTAGGGGTGCCAAACCAAGTTTACTGCTTGCTGAGGTGGCTTGCACGGGAAGTGACATGTTATCATGAGCGTCACGCCGAGTAGACACCTAGGTTTTATTTCCACATATTTTTGAGAGACATGATGTCTCAGGATGTAACCTAAACATGCATATTTTTTGAACTATTGATGCACATGGATGCAAACACTCGATATATATATATATATCTATTTTCCTGTATGGATATTTTTCATGTGATGATGATTTACAAATTGCGCAAATGTTCATCTAATACAATGTTAGCTACTGTATTAGTTAATGCATTCATTTGTCTAGAAATATGTTGATATGTAATGTAATAAAAATGTATTTCTAGCAAACGAACACGTAAATACAACCTTAAGATGTGAGGGTTTTGTAACTAAATAATGTCCATTAAGTTGAATAACAACAAGCTGTGAGTCTAGGTTAACAATCAATGCACGAATGTCATGGGAAATTGCCTCGGTTAATAGTTCAATATAAACACTATATTCAGCGACATTGTTTGTAGTTCGTCCTAGACAGATACCTTGAAGGTCTATCAACTCACCAATAGGATCATAGATCACCTAGGCTACTAAAGACAGATTCCGAGTACTATGGGAAGAACCATTCGTGAAACCGACATAAGGGATAATATGCATCTACACAACAAGCAACGATCCAATAAGCAGGAAAATGCTCGTAAATCACACCAAGAAAAAAACGTACAAAAATGAAAAGAACATCTATGTACAAAAAAAATGAATGAATGACTCACGCATAATATTTTTTAGAATAAAACCCATTTCTGGGCTGATCCAGAGGATGAACTTCATAAACAATGAACTCATAGGCCCCATTTCTCAAAACACGTTTAATAATGTAGGGCCCATGCCACATGGGTTGAAATTTTCCTGCCCCCAGCTTATCGTGAGCTTGGTCGTACAAGATGACGATTTCTCCTTCTATGAAGGAAAGAGGGGAAACCAACTTGTCAAAATGAGCTTTAACCTGCTTTTTCTGTGATTCGATGACCAAAGCAGAAAAGTAGCAAGTTTCATCAAGCCTCTCCAGATAGAGAAGACGCTCTTCTTCGGGTGAAGTATTCGGCAGAAATTAAATAGCTAACTTGATCGAAGGTATTTCACATTCAATCGGAAGGGTAGCTTCCAGACTGTAGACAATCTGGAATGGAGTGAATCCGGTCGCATCCTTTAATGAGGTTCGGTATGCCCAAAGAGCTGAAAATAACATGGGATGGCAGTTTGATTTATGCATCCCAATCGTACGTTGAAGCATTATGACGAGGACTTTGTTCACGACTTCAACCTTTCCATTTTCCTGAGGATAATATGACGTTGAGCTGTCGTGACACAGAACCAACTTGGAAGTTAACTCTGCTACCATGTAATGCCAAAAATGGAAACCATGATGGGTAAGAATGGCTTAAGGGACACCAAACCTAGAAGTGATATGATTGAATATGAACTGAGTTGTTGTCTTACCGTCAGCTGTAAATGTAGGCATTGCTTCAGCCCATTTGGTGAAGTAGTCAATGGCTACGATGATATAAACATGCTCCTCGACTGAGTGAGGGTTACACGTCATAAAATTGATGCCCGACTTCACAAAGGGACCAACGGTAATGACAGGGTGAAGAAGGGAAGGCGGCGCGCGCATCTTGCGCTGATAGATCTGGAAATCATGGCACTTACAAACAGTAATAATGCAGTCTTTGAAAATGGTGGGCCAGAAATACCCAGTAGAAAGAATTTTATGTGTAGTAGCATAACCAGACATGTGACCACCATAGGTGCCACTATGGCAGTCATTCAGGGCTTTCTCAGCCTCCTCGAGAGTCAAACAATGGTGGAGAATGGAATCAACTCCGATGCAGTAGAGTGTATCTCCAACTATATGATAGGGTTGTGATTGATGTTAGATGCGTCAGTGAGCATCCTTCGTCAACTCAGATATGAAGGTAGAAGTCTGAAGATATACGAGGATATCACTGTACCAAGGATCAAGGGTGCTAATCAGAAAAAGCCTGTCATCTGGAATGCATTCCTCGGAACCAAATGGAGTAGAATCGAAAGGGAGAGAGCAGATAAAATCGATGAAGACTAATGAATTCTTTGATTTGGAAATAGTGAAATCCAAATCAAGCTCTTGGAGGATGACAATCCACTTCGAATACTTGCCCCCCAACAATTGAAGAGTTAATATGTAAGTCAAAGGGTTGTAGTCAGAAATAGCAGTTACTATACGCAACAGAATCTAGTGGCGAAAACGTTGAATAGCTTGAACATCAGCCAACACCAACTTCTCGACATGGGCATATCATGTTTCAGTATTGAGAAGGTTACGAGACAGATAGTAAATGACATACTCGTCACCATTATCATCATCTTGTACCAAAACCATGGCAATCGTGCTGAATTCAACGACCAAATAGAGGGAGTAATCGCGATGGTAATTTGAAGGATGCAACAGAGGAGTATTTACAAGCAATGTCTTCAGCACATCAAAATACTTTTGAGCGATCTCATCCCAAAGCAACGAGACACTCTACTTCAATAGTCGCCTAAATCCTTTAGCCACTTCAGCATAGTTAGGTATAAAACGACGTAAGAAGTTAGCCTTTCCCTGTAGACTCTGCAGTTGATGTAAGGAGGATGGATAGGGGAGATTAATGATAGCCTCAACTTTGAGTGGATTGAGGCAGATCCCGTATTTTGAAACGATAAACCCTAAGAGTCTACTGGAGTCAACGCAGAAGACACACTTATGCGGGTTCAGCCAGATGTTATAGCGTTGGTAGCGAAGAAAAATCTGACGAAGATGCTCAATATGGTCTTTACGCTTAGCTGAATGGGCCGGAAGGTCATTCAGATAAGGCTGAACAATGCATTTGATGTCATGAAAGGCATATGAAATTTCTCGTTGAAATGTTTCCCCAACATTTTTCAGATCAAAAGGGAGTTTTTTATAAGAGAAAGTACCCCAAGGACAAATAAAGGCAGTCTTATTTTGAATGGATGGAGAAATTTTAATATGGTTATATCCAGGAAACCCGTCCATAAGGGAAAAAACCTCACTCCTAGCACAATCATCAATGGTTTTATCAATAAAGGGAGTAGGATAATTATCCTTAGGGCAAGCCCTGTTAATATCGCGGTAATCAACACAGACACGAATGGTACCCTGTTTCTTATCTACAGGAACAATATTGGACACCCATTCTGTCAAGGGAATCAGATAGATAAAACCAACTTTAAGAATTTTTAAACTTCTCCCTTAATAGCGGTAGCCTTTCTAGGGTGCACAGGACAAAGATGCTGGCGAACAGGCTTCGCACTAGGGTAGGTAGGAATCTCATGCACCACTATACTTGGATCGATGCTAGGTATCTGTTTGTAAGAACATGCAAAGACGTCGCGAAACTCATAGAAGAGACTAGTATAGACCTTAATCTCATCAGGAGTACAGATCACCCCAATATGGATGTTCTCGACAACTCCCAGTTTGACGGAAATGTCGATAGGCATCGTTTGTGTAATATTACTCAAGTTACCTTCTGTAAAGACTTCACATGTCAGAATAGGCATTCGAAGTGGAGGAGAAGGAACTCGAGAAGCAAACCTCTCGAGACACGTAGACATGGCCCCAAGGCCAGGCATGAACGAGGAACAATGATTTTTTTATCTTCCCAAGGAAGATCCTCGAGAGACATTGTTTCCACGGTGGCCTCATCAGAGGGAAATATCTCTCTCAAGGGATCGGGCGAATACGAATCACCGAGCCAAGGGGATTGAGAATAAGTATAAAGAGACATGCTCACAGGGGAATGATTAGAAGGCGGAGGATCCGAAGCCAAAATAAGCTCACAATAATCAATCTCAATCGGACTTAACGACATCGAATCTCCAAAATAAATGATTTTCTCAGGTGAAGGGATGATCCACGGGTCGTAAGACACAGAGATCATATTCACCTGAACAATTTTGGGCTGAGGAAGAGGAAAAATACCCATGAGGACAGGATCTTTGAAGAGACCCGACCCTATGCTCTCGTAAGGCATAGGAATTTTATCCATGTACTGAACATTGTTCTGGGAAGAAGAAGTGAAGAAATACAACTGATCAACAATAATGATCTTTCCTTCGTGCGAAAATCACAAAATACGAAAGAGAGTGGAAGGCACACACAACATGGCATGAATCCAACTGCGACCGAGGAGAATATTGTAATTGAGATTGGCATCAACTACTTCAAGCTCAACGTTGACAGTCTTCCCTTCTAAAGTGATCGAAAAACTAGCGAGAACACCAAGAGGTTTAGATTCTCTTCCATCAAATGCTTCTAGAGCATTTTGAGATGAATTCAAAGCCAGAGAACCAATGGATTTCCAGCAGGAAGATGACATGACGCACGTAGACGCACCCTCATCCACAACTGCTCGATGGACATTTAGTACATTAATGCCAACTTGTATGATGAGCGCAAGCTGGTGAGGGAGACGTGGGACGAAATTATCCAAGTCGAAAGTGATAAGGCTTGAATCAACAAGATCAACCCCGCCGATCGCAGATAGCAAAGCCTTCTGTTGAGAGGAACAAATTTGAAGTACTTCTAATGCAAACATTGCAGATGGTGCCTGAGCCAAATCCTCAACAACACTATAATGTTGAGCAGCACGGGAGTTGGGATTGTAAGAAGACTTACGGAGTACACCTTTGGAAGGTGGCCGTACAACGGGCTCAGTACTGGGCCTTTCAATCTAAAGAGGGCCAGAGGCAGGCAAGGGAGGGGGACCATCAAAAATCTCTTTCCCTGCTGCCTGATGCTGTTCGGTGTAATATTTCGACCAGGTAGCTATAGAAACGGATGCAGAACCGTTCATCATGAAAAACTGAGAGCCAAACGGGGTAGAGGATTGCGGTTTCTCTACCACATGAGTCTACTGTGACGGAAATGGTTCTTTAAGAAAAACCGGAGTCCCTTGGGTACCTTTGAGCATTTGACTCACTTTGGCCCGTTGAGGATAGTCCTCGGTGTAGTGCTCTTCATCACAAATCAAGCAAGGATACTTCGGTTTACGTTGTGATCCATCATCATCATGATTTTTCTAAGAATCTTTGTTTCAGGGTATCAGCTTTGGCCTTACCTTTACCCTTGGAAGCTTTATCCATAGGATTGGCCTGAATGATGTTTACTTCCGCGATTTTACTAGAATTTGAGACCGAATGAGAAGAAGTATCATTGGAAGGAGTATATTTTTGCTTCCCAGGATTCAGAGGAGAAGACTTCGGAGAAGTCTGAGACATGGAACCGATGATGTCGTCGATGGATGGCGTCGCCGGTGCTTTGGAAGTTCCAGGTCTAGGAGCATCATGCAAGATATCATACAACGTGCCAGACTGGGAGTACACAAGATCAAGGTATTGGGCACGAGAAATGGCCTGTTCTTCGGTTACACATGCCCCCATAGCGATGTATTTAGCGATTTGATTGACAAATGAGGTATTGAACCAATCAGTTAGAATCTGATCAGGAATCTCAAACTTGATCAAGCGACGACGTCGCTTCCATTCGTGAATGTGATCCGAGATATGAGTAGCCCGGTCTTGTTTCAAGGATGTGAGGAGGTCCGTCCCAGTCTCATAGCGAATCAGTAACTGAAAATGCATAAGAAATTCCATAGCTAAAGAATTTAAGTCCTGAAAGATGTCATGAGATAATTCGATGTACCACTTGGCAACGACACCAGTAACAGTCTGTTGGAAAAGGCAGAGTCAGATGGAATCGTCAACCCAAGAATTAAAGGAACACCACAAGTGGTAGGTCATAACATACGCTTGGGGGTCTTGTCTAGAATTTCCCTCAAACTTAGGACAATTCCCAGGAATCTTAGTTGGAATTGGAGGCCAATACGGGTTATGAAGGATTGGAACGTTTGTTAACTTTGACACATTTGGTAGTTCCAATGTAGCGAGAAATGGAAATTGAGGACTAAAAGGCATTGAAGGTCTTTGATAAGGACCAGAGTTAGCATTCCACCCAGTTTGAGAGAAAATTCCCCCCCATATGTTTTGTCCCGGAGGATTCTGACCATAGGGGTTATAAGCCTGAAAGTTCTGCCCATACTGGGGTTGAGGACCAGGGTACTGATTCTAAGCATACCATTGAGGTCATTTTTGAGAAACATATGGATTCTATTGCGGAATGTAAGCGTTGCCTTGAGGTGGATTATACACCAACTAGGAATGATTTTGAGGGTAAGAAGTGAAACCTTGGGGCGCACTATATCCCGCCTGATGTTGACCTTGAGGAGGGTAAGTAACACCTTGAGGTTGAGCAGGCTGAGCAGGTTGAACAGGGTGAACCAACTGTTGGGCTAGTTGAATAGGTTGAACCGACTGCTGAGCGGATGGAGTAGGTTGAATCGACTGTTGAGGTTGGGTAGGTTGTCCCTGCAGAGTAGGTTGGCCTGGATACTAAGGGCCACTAGGTTTCCCTTGTGGAAGAGTGGCTCGATGGTTGAGCTGGACCAAGTTGCCCCTGGAAACTAGGTTGACTCGACGCAGGACTGTAGGGTTGTCCTTGTTGTGCAAAAGTTTGGCCTTGCGGAACGTAAGGTTGCTGCTGTTACACAAAAGGTTGTCCCTGTGGTGGATACATTTGACCCCTAGGTATGTAAGATGCTCCTCGCTGAAATTGTGGCTAACCAGAAGGACCGTAGGGTTGTCCTTATTGGACCAAAGGTTGACCTTGTAAAGGTTGGTCTTGCAGACCGTAAGGTTCTCCCTGTGGACCAAAGGGTTGTCCCTGCTGAACCAAAGGTTGTCCCTATAAGGGTTGTCCTTGTAAGCCTGAGGGTTGTCCCTTTATCAATGGACATTGATGAGAAATGACCTGATAGGGATCAGCCGGAGGCAGATAAACAACCTGATTATGATCAATAGGAGGAAAATATACATGATTACCATAGAAATCATAGTGATCGGGAGGATTGGCAAGAGCTTACGGCTGTTGAGAACCTTGAGAGTTCTGCTATTGGACAACCGACAGATACTCATCGAAAGTAAGGCCGCCAGGGACAGAAATAGAAACCGTAGCTGCACTAGAATTAGGCATGGTTTCCACAGCACAAGGTTGTGATCTACTCACGGTGGGCTGATAAGTCATGTGGGATTAAGAAAAATAGACCTACTAGTAGCAAAATATCTTGAAAATTGAGTTTTACTAACAACCGGTGCAGATGAAGCCACACAAATGATGGGTTGGACCAGGAAAGATGT
This sequence comes from Pinus albicaulis, assembly GCA_034641835.2. Taxonomy (NCBI): domain Eukaryota; kingdom Viridiplantae; phylum Streptophyta; class Pinopsida; order Pinales; family Pinaceae; genus Pinus; species Pinus albicaulis. The sequence goes on along the minus strand of CM076580.1, from coordinate 1,633,822,167 downwards.
AACAATGACCGACGAACTAGGTTTCAAAGGTGACATTCCTAATGTAGGAAGGACCGAACTCCTTGGAGGAGTCGATGTACTGGACTGTGCCATGGACACAACACCAGAAATAATCTGACCCAAAGTACGATAACCAGGTGGAAGAGACACCGATTGAGGAGAAGGTTGAATGGACACACGGGGGAAATATTTTGGGAAAAGCTGATATTCCCCTGTAGAAACATGTAGTTCTTCACTACCGACAGGACTCGAAGAATCCATATCTGATGAAGTAGTAAGATCGTCGAAAAAACGACGAGGACTGGGAGGTAAGGCAGCGGCTAAAAATGGTGATCCCGAGGTAAGAGTAGGGAATTATTCCTCGCTCACAAAAACAAACCAAGCACCCTGAGGTGGCCAATTGAACTCAACCGACTCTTCAGGAGGAGATTGATTAGCGAGAGGCACAATAGTCAGGAGGATAGGCTATGAAAACTCGACAGACCTAGTGGACTGAGGGGTTTCCAAAGAAATGTCCGAAAGAGGACTATCACTAGGAGGCAGTGAAGAAGATGACGAAATTGGTGGTTCCACCACTGTGACAAAGTTCCAAAACAGGAGGAAAATGAGATAGCCTATTCAAGGCTTCAAGATCAAACTCTAAGGAACTACAATAACAAGCCAATCAGGAAAATTTAACGGGTATGTGATCATAGGCGATTAATTTTACAACATTGAAATGAAACTTTGCTATTTCATGTTTTAAGAGTCGAGAAACAGACAAAACATGACTTTATTCACTTTCAATATTGAAATGAGTGTGAAAGGACAAGTGCTCGATGACCTTTTCACTTTTTAAGGAGTCACAAAAAGATCGAAATGACTACTCAAGTAATCTAGGCAAGAGGGTGTACCATGTTTTTTTGAACAACCATGTACACCTTGATGATCAAATGAAAAATAAATGACCAAGGACTTGACGTATGTGTAGGTAGTCTCCCCGAATGCTGTGTTCGGTGTATCACGGTTACAAGGCGACAGACTCGGCTTCCTACAGATAAAGGTTTGCAACCTATGAGGGTATCCCTTTATATACGCGACAGTATGGGGAGCACAAGTCCGTGCTAGCACTGTCTAAAGCTAGATGGCGAACGACAGCTACTAGGTTTAACGACGTCGGAACACGTCACTAGCCTAGACCTCTAAAATATTTGCGTTAGGTTCCAATGCTTCCTTAGATTGATTGAATTGATTTTAAGGTTGATCTTGAATTAATGTTTCAATTCCAAGGCCTTATAGAATGTTCTCTCGAATTCCTAAATGCACAATACATGCAAAAGAACATCATTTTCGTTCAATGAATGCTAAATTAAGAGAAGGATAGGAATTCCATTACAAAGCAACAATCAATTGAAACTATGAGAATAATTTCACTAATGCACCTAATGAAACCAAATGAGAAAATGAAAACTCTTTCCTAGTTCAACTAAGAGCTAGTTATGCAAAATAACATTTTCATTTTCAAGAAAAACGAAAGAAATGCAATTTTTTGTTTTTCAAATGACTTGAAGCACACAATGCACCGTTACACTAAAAAACAAAACAAGCACTAGTTCTGAGCACTATGAATGTAAATTTTTAAAATGAATGAATCAAATATAATACAAAAATCAAACACACTCAAAACAAGAATGCACTCTTTCACGCAAGAAAAAGCTTTCAAAACGATCCAATGAGCAATGTGATCTATGCTTGAAGTGACGTAATGGAGAGTCAAACAAAATCAAGAAAGATCATATAACAAACCGAAAGCACAAATAATCAAAAGAAAGACCAACACAATCAGTCAGCAAACTGAGATGACAAAGAGCAAAGTGACCCGAATCTTCAATCAGAAGGCTCAGTGAGAAAATAACACCTAGAAACCCTAGGGCTACAAACTTCACTGATGAGAAGACAGACAAACAGCTGAGAAGAACAAGATTGAAAAGTCAAAACACTTTTCAAAAGACCAATTGCAAAGCAAGAAATCAACCCAGAGCTAAGAACTATGACAAAAACTCAAAAAACAAGGTAAAATAAAACCCTACAGGATGGGCACGATTGTCAAGCTATAATCGGCGCCAAACCGAGTTTGGCGCTATAGTCAAAAAAGAAACGAGCACCAATTAGAGCGACTGTTAAAAGAAAAATGCGCCAAGCTGGAAACCTAAGGGAAAAAGATGAAACCTCTGATTAGAGGTCAGTCTTGACACTCTAGAACTGAACAAGGGGTTTTAAAATAGTCAATCCAGACAAGCAAGGCAGGAAAGAAATCAAATGACCGAAGTGGAATCGACAATGCAAATTCCACAAACAACAAGATGACAAACTTGCACTGATCCCCAGTGGAGTCGCCAACTCGTTGTGTAGGTAAATCCTCTCTATGGACAAAGACAATCCCTCTAGCCCTAGGGTGGGTCTAACAGCAAGAGGACAAGCTAATGAGTAGGTTCCTAGTTAACGAATTAAATAGGTTGGGATAGATTGTCCTACCTATAGTCCAACGCTATTGTCACAGCTGTAATGGTGATCTCCTAATCTCCACCCGGACACGTTGCGACCCTTCAGCAATGGTAATCGGGTGCCTGCACAAAGATCAAAGGAGGAAAAATAGCGTACAATATAACAATTGCATTCATAACTAGCTAAAGTAAAACAAGGAAGATTAAACACATTGCGTAGAGTAAAACACATTAGCACAAGATGGGAACCAATCATTAGTCATGTATATATATAAATGGAAAGAAAGAGGTTACAGCCAGAGCCTTGATGTCGCAGCCTCCTTCAGCGGGTTCAGATGAAGCGCATCTTGAATGTTTGTCAGGGAATTGGGACGAGGCAAGGACACAAACCTAAGCTCTCTCTCGACAAAGGTCTCTTTCTCTACTCACACCAGCTATATCAAACTGTTTCACCAAACGTTCAACAATTCCTATTAAGCTAGCTGCATCAATGTGAGAGAGGTTTATTTATAGAGGAAGAGGAGGAGGTTGGGATCCCTCAAATGGTGGAAGGGAGGCCTTATCCTTTGGGAGGTTCCCCCAAAAGGTGGAAACAAGAGGCCAAAGGTAGGTGTTCGTGGTTATCCAGTCAAACAACCCAAGATGACTCACCCATGAAGTTGTTAGGATGGAAACTTCGCCTCTATATTTAAAAAACATTCCCAAAATAGGTTGGCGTGGGTAGATCACTGGGACAAAGAGCCAATTGGCTTGGGGCCTAGTGTTAACTTCCTTTATTGGTGTGAGGCCATAACTGCCTGCTAGCGCCAACCAAAAAACATGTGCTTTTATTGATCTATTCCTAGAATTTTCCACAGAGATAATGTTCTCTTCAAGGCAAGGGATGCAATGATACTCTTTGCAAGGTATGACACTTCATATAAGTCACAGGAATGGTCCTCCAATGTGCGTGATGGGGATTGCAGGGACGGTGACAAAATGTTGTGTAACAGCTCCAAAACCAACTCAATGTGGGTAAAATAAGATAATAAAAAATTAATACAATTAAAAGAATGTATTGGGGCTCAATGCAAGCTAAAAATGGTTTCTCATGATGCATTAGTGACAATGCAAACATGGAAAAAACAATTTGTTGACTTGTAGGTATTATTCTAGGTACATTCATGGTGAAAATGAATATGGTTTATGAAGATGAATTGTAGGAAATCAAATTAGATTTTTGAATATATAATTTTTATTTATGTATTTTTTGTATGACCAAATGAAGTTCCAACTCATCTAACATTGATACATTATTCTCCTACAAAATATAATGTGCATGTTTCGATTAGCATAGGTGTTGAGTACATAAATGGTGGAACATACTAAAAATAAGTTTCTACAATTGTAGAGAACATATTCACATTATGCACAACTATTTGTTTTTCAAAAAAGTAATGCTAATTGTATAATTTTGTAAATTATGAAATTAATTATGGCCTTGAAATTATGAGTTCATGTATTAATGTAGGGTTCAAGGGTCTTAACATAACCAAACACTTTTTTTTAATGTTGTAGATCTTGATTTATGCTAGTGTAACATACACTCGTATATATTTTACAAGGTAATAAAAAGCTATAGTAGGAACAAAAGGCATATGTATTTTAATATTATGATATATATTCATTTTATATTATTTTGAAAATAATGATTATATATATGCATAAACATTTAAAATCTTAACATAATCATGTAAATCTCTTTAAAACTTTTTCGTTGTGATAAATAATTCCAAAAGCATTTACATAGATAGAAAGTTATGGAAAAATTGCTTAACTAATTTTTTATATTTTAGAAAAAATGCAAGCAAACATGTTTTATAATATCCACACATTATTAGCATATCCAAGTTATTTGAAATTGGATTTTACTTATTTAGTTTGAATGAAAGTATTTCTTGTCACCTATGCATTTACTAGCTTGTTTTAGGTCTAGGTTTTGTTTGATGACCTTGGTGGTTTGAATTGCAAAAATAATTGAAGTGGGGATAAATCTCCATGGTTAAGAATATTGTTAGTTTTTATAACTTTTGTAAATTTTAGCAATGTGAGATGCATCATGAAGTAAGTATTTTGATGCTTGTTGTAGATTGATGCCTATTGATGTTTACCAACAATTTAATTTATATGACTAAGCTAGTCGACAAAATTTTATAATTTAGTGAAAGATTCACCAAAAGTTTACTAGATTTTATAATTTAGTGAATGATTTAGCTATAAGTTATATCCACATATTATGTTGTTGATAAAATAGCCTTCAAATTTTTATATATTCAATGGGGATTCATCCAACTATTATATTTGTAAAAGCTTAGAAAATGTTGTTATTTTTTTTCCTCGTATTTTTCTTGTAGTTCAATTAGTGAATTTGAAATAATTCTATAACACGAGACTTGTAATTAACATTTATTAAGTTCCACAAAAAATTAGAAAAATAAAAATTTAACAAATCCAACATAAATTTAGAAAAGCTTAAAATTATAATTCATATATATATATATTTAAATAAAAGCTTTTATGTGCTCCAAAAAGCTATTAAAAACCGTTTGAAGAGAATGCTTTCAAGTTTGTATACATAGTCTCACTACAACAAGTCCCAAGTGTTCTTTACAACTTTTTATCTAATATGTGAAATGAATATATTAAAGTAATGCTCAAAATTTGAATTTTTTTAGTTGATAATAATCATATGTTGGATTTGAATGAGCATGCATTTTTTGAAAGTATTGTTGAACTAATTGTTTACACATTCATGTTGGCAAACAAAATGTTTTTTTTGTGAAGCATATATACTAAGAGAAGATAAGATTGCTAATGGATTTAACTTAATGTTTCTCTTGAATAAAAATGGGTGGGATTTGTTTAATTTGACACAAATTAAGGTTATACCACTTATACATTGAAGTGGTAATATACTTATACAGTGAAGTGGTAATATCATTCTTATATAAGGAGTTGAGGATTGCCTTGTTTCCTAGCTAGATTGTTAAATACTGTTTAATCTCTTTAGCTCATATCTTTAAGGAAAGGATAAATACATTGCATTTAAAAGTTAACTTGTTTTTTCTAATCATGGAATTAGGTGTTAGTGCCATAGATTTATGTTGTAGGATATAGCTAATCACAAATTGAGTTAGTAAATTTTTAATTAGACATGTGTATAAATCACAAATTGAGTTAATAAGTAAACTTTGAAAATAAGAAAGTGTGTAGATCACAAATTGAATTAATAAATAAACTTTGAAATGGGAAGGTGTTTATCAATTATAAAATATTGTAAGGACAATAATATTTTTTTGAAATGAAGATCATAAAGTGTTGTAAATATTCACAAGAGTAGAGTTTGAAGATTCAGTGATATACACACATCTATCTAAATGCTCTGAATGTATGGCATGTTATAAGAGTTATTATTTGATAATATAATTTTTTGGGATACGAAATGACTTTGTTAAGTGTATATTTAATGATATAATAATATTTATTTCCAAACCACATTGACGAGGACGTATCCACTACTGTCCACTGTCTTCAATCTTTTTTCAGAAGAAAAAAACGCTGCATATATTAGAATATAAACAGTACATCGATCATACATAATCTCAGCTATGTAGTGCTATAGCGAGAATCCAAACATACTAGCCAGACAAATCCACTCCCAAAAACATGAGAGAAAAAGTCGGCCTCCTCATATCGGGACATTACATCCACCCAGAATAATCTATAATGAGAATGAGACAATTCCAATAGAAGAGATTGATAACCCAAATTTTTTTTTGGGATCATCAGGCACAAAGATAGAAAAGATATAGATCAATGATCAGCATCGAGAGAGATTGAAAATAAAATAACCCTAGTATGAAATGGAAACTCCCCTGCGCCGAAAATATCAGTCCTGAAACGTGCCATTGCTGTTCCATCAAACCCCAGAAATCCATACATAGAATAACCACAGCCCCGTCTAATGGTACCAAGGACGCCAAATCACATATTGTCTCATCAGGCCCGCTTGCAAATCTTATCTGTCGGCCGAAGAGAATCATGAAAACATCAGGCATAGTTCTATCATACCTGCACCTACAGAAGAGATATAAAAACCGCACCATCATGCATTCAAAAGCAATGCGAGTGTGACAGCCTGACCCCCAGAATTCATCTTGACAGGCTCGCTTGACTAAAATTCATCTGGCATGCTTGAAATAAAATCCCTTCCTTCTGTAGACAAAAACGATCCTGGCACGCTTGTGATGATACTTCCTCGGTTGTAGATGACCAAAAAACAAAACTGGACCCATTGATAATAGTATAAAGCCACTTCGAAAGACTATACCGACCCTTTGACAGTGGCTTCTGTCCTAAAAACATGTTCAATCGAAAGAAAAGGCATTGCAAAAACAAAACATCCCCCAATGTTCCATATACCATTCCTAACACAGTGTAGCATATACCATCCTATCAAAAAACAATGCAAAATGCCATTATGGAATTGGTATAGATGTCTGCCAATATGATAGGCCATCCCTGAATAGTTGAATGTACATCAACCCAAATTCCGATCCCAAACCCTTTCTGGACAGCCCATCAGCCCTTGTATTAATTTCTCTGTAGATGTGATTGATAGGCGGATTGTTGAGTGTGTCCCACAGACCCCTGACCCTTTGCATCCATCCCAGAAGATCTGGCCTCATCATGTCTATGTTTCCGGTAGTCCAACCTATCACAATCTGAGAATCCCCATAAACGTGCACACCCTGCAGCTGAAGATAAACCGCAATACGTAGAGCGCCCCACAGTGCTATAAGTTCTACCTTATTGTTTGTGCCCCTACCAGCATTCCAATAAACGTGAACCCGTTCCCTCTGAGAAATTTTAACCCATGCCCCGCAACCCATCAGACCCTCCACACAAGCACCGTCGAAGTATATCGCCGGTAATGAGATCTCATGCGGCCTATTTCGTTTGGAACAGTCCATGACTGAAACGCATGGGGAAGGACGTCCATCCAACCAACCAAGTATAAAAGCAAAAACCTGTGAGATCTGGAATGGCGCCCCCTCAAAAATCAGCCTATTTCTGCCCTTCCAGACCTCCCAAATAAAAAAGAATGGCAGAGATTTATATTGTCCTTTTAGTTTATCCCATTCTAAAGCAGCATTCAGGAAATCAGATGGATCCCAGGCCGCACCCATGTGATGATTGGAAAAGAGCTTCCACAGTCGCACAATGATAGGGCATCTAAAAAAAAGATGGTCTATTGTTTCCAGGTCTGCACAGCAAATATGGCATCTAAAAGGCCCCGAGAAACCACGTCGAGTCAGATTTTCACCTGTGAGGATCCTTCCATTTGTAACCAACCAACCGAAAAGTACAATCTTGGTAGGGATCTTCCTCCGCCAAAAGGGATAGAAGGATGATGACACTTGATCCCTATAAGATTCCAGATTGAGGACCCCATATACCTCTTTGACTATAGGCGCTCCATCATGAATGGGTCCGTCCCATTCAATTTTATCACCTCCCCCCTTCCAATTAAACCCTACTGCCCGGAAAGTATCCCGCAGAAAGTCCCATTCATCCGCCACATATGCCGGCAATCCAAGCTGATCCGCACTTTTAAATACAGGAGCTCCAAATGACCAGACTCTAATAGTCTGCGAAATGAACATAATCCCTCTGTGTGACAGACAGTGCACCAGCTGCGTTGAGGGGCCATGACAGGCGGGGAGGCCTATAATTTTCTTGAAAGTAAATGGAATATTACCCCCATCCCCAAACGCCCATGCGAGTCTTCCAGAAAGATGATACGAAATTTTCTTAAAACTATTCCATATAGCCGATATACACCTGGGATGCCGAAAATTAGAACACATAATCTGCCGTAAGAAATCGCCATCAAAATATTTGCATTTGATTACCGTGTTCCATATACTGTTTCCTTGTATTGCTTTCCAAAAGGATTTAATAAGCAGCGCACTATTGAAGGTTCTCATATTGAGAATCCCCCAGCCATCATGCTTCTTATCCCTGCAAAGGCGCTCCAATCTAACAAGATGTATTTTATGAGTCATGGCCGGCCCCCCCCATAAAAATTTAGCTACAATTCGGTTCAAACTATTGATGATACCATCCGGAATATAGAACAGATGTCCCCAATATACCATCATTTGCGAAAGAACAGCCTGGATTAGAATTACCCTGCCACCCAAAGATAACCACCTATGTGTCCATCCCTCAATCCTCCGGCGAAATTTATCCACCATCCAAGTCCAATCCTGTATTTTATAACCACACGGTTTGATCCTGAAGCCCAAGTATGTGAAACCTGCAGCAGCCTCCCTAATGTCTATCCCCATGAATTCAGCTATAAATTCAACCTCCTGCAATTCACCATATTCATAAATAATAAAGGATTTGCTTCTATTAATATTCAGACCTGTGGCAGCTTGAAATCGGATAAACATAAAATGTATGTAGAACCAATGGTTCCGCTTCAGATATCCATACATAAGTAGATCATCGACAAATAATGAATGTGAACAGGAAACTTCATTTGAGAAAGAGAAGCCTTTAATACACCCCCGCCTCTCCGCATCATGCATAATACCACTGAAACTATCCATAATAAGTATAAATATCAATGGAGAGAGCGCGCAACCCTGTCTCAATCCACGCTCAGCTTCGAAAAAGGTTGTAGGAATACCATTTATAAGAACTGCAAATCTGACTGTAGAGATGCAAGCCATTACCCATCTAATACACCTAAGAGGGAGTCCGATTTTCAAGAGCACTAGCCTAATATATGACCAATCAATTGAATCATAGGCCTTATGTAAATCCACTTTCAGCAAAATAGCCTTCTGTTTCTCCGAATGTATAGAGTGTACCACCTCTTGTGCAACTGCCACTGCATCATGGATGGAGCGCCCCTTCAGGAATCCGTATTTCTCTTTAGATATATTGTCTGATAGTATTCCTTTGAGACGATCAGCTATGATCTTAGAGCTTATCTTATAGATCACGTTACACAGAGAAATCGGCCTAAAATCCGTAAATGATTGGGGATCATTTACTTTAGGTATCAGTGCAATAAAAGTAGAATTGAGGCTTGCCGGCATTTCACCCGTCGTTCTAATATGTTCAATGATCTGTGTCAGCTCCTTTCCCATCATTTCAAAGAAATGAATGAAAAATTCCACGGGCCACCCATCCGGCCCCGGAGATTTGTCCGATGAAAAAGCTTTAAGGATCTTAATAACTTCATTCTCAGTAACTGCACAGTCCAAGATCGCAATGGCCTCATCATTCATAAATCTATTAACATGCTGTAAAAGCCATACCTGTGCCTCATAATCGATGCCGGCCTGTCTCGAATAGAAAGTTGAAAAGTAATCATGCACTTCTTTTTGGATTTCCTGAGAAGTATAAGCCACTGTGCCATCCGCCCGCTTGATGCTCCAAATAGAATTCCTGTTCTTCCTCCCATTTGCAAACTTGTGGAAGTACTTAGTGTTTAAATCTCCCTCTGGGGCGTGGATCCTCCCTATGAGACGATTTTGAAATCATTAATAGATAGCTGATATATGAGAAATAAACCAAGAAGCGTATTGGACAGCTTGAGTATGTAGGTCACATGGTAGAACGATCGCTTTGCATCCGAGAGGTACGGTGTTCGATACCCCGCATCCCCATTTCACGAATTTAGTAAAACTGGAAGGGTTTTGATGTTGGTTAATTTTTAATGTTTCTTGAAAAATGATTCTTGTTAACAACAAATACATTAGTAGAAATTTTTTTGGTAATAATCACATGCACTGGAATGTGGTCGACCCGTTTCGAACCAGCCAATGTGGTTCATCTCTTAATCACTGGATGCATCGATTCCTAGAGCTTTGTCAGCAAGTTTTCATGTTTTTGAAAAATGATTCTTGTTAACAACAAATACATTCTTAATCACTGGATGCATCGATTCCTAGGGCTTTGTCAGCAAGTTTTCATGGGAATTCAACAATTTCCATCCAAAACGTAAAACTTTTGGTGAAACAAGTGTATGGCCAATTCGACTGATGGATAATGTCGATGGAGGTAACAAAAATTGAAATGATGCTCTACTGCGATTGTTGCCAAAGCTACACAGAAAGATAACCAATCTCCGAATGCCGATTGTTTCTTCTTTAAAAGATTGTTGCTTCTTTAAAATTTAGAAAATAACCAGAGGTTTCAATTGAATTAGAGCTCAGTGTGATGGACCAGTACTGCGATTGTTGCCAAAGCTACACAGAAAGATAATTGTCCTCCGAATGTCGATTGGTTCTTCTTTAAAAGTTAAAGACCAGTGCGCTGCAATCAAACCAATACAACTGTTTTGAATTCTGGCTTTAAAGAAAATTTGTGGACTAGTACCATGATTGTTGCCAAAGCTAGACAGAAAGATAACCGTCCTCCCAACGTTGATTGTTGCTTCTTTAAAATTTAAAGACCAGTGCGCTCAATCAAACCAATACAACTGTTTTGAATTCTGTCTTAAAATAAAATTTGTTTTCCATTGCAGGGACTTGAACTCAGGTCTCTAGGGTGAGAGCCAAGAATATTAGCCAACTATTCAAAAACAGAAACTGTTGTCTATTGCATTTAGATACTTATTACTCAAAGCATTTAGATACTTATTACTCAAATGAATTTCTATAGGATATTTGTATTGAATGAATGAAATTTTAATGTCCATTAGACTAAAAATAGTCTATGGGACTACCAGATTCCTTGCCTTTTTGTCTTCTGTAATTTAATTTTTTTCTTACTCAAATTGATGATGAGCTGACTCAACTTTCTAACAGGTCCCGCACTGAAAAGACAATGCCACGGAATTGACGCTAACATATTGTGGTAACTATCCCTGATATCACTGAAAGCATCACATTCCGAAAAGAAATGCTTTTCTGATTCCACTGCCCCAAAAGTGCAAAAAGTACATATGCTTTCTTCCCAAGCTTCTTTAGGTCTCTTCCACCATCCCGTTTCACACCCAAGTTGATGTGAGTTAGTTCTTAATTGAGCAATAAGAATCTTTGCTCTCCACGGAATGCTAGCTCCAATGTACTCTTTTTGTTGAGGATCACAAGTGGGGTTGAATTCCTGAACATAATAATTCTTCTTTCTACCCAACTCATTTCTGCATATACCCTTACGGAACTTCTCCAGCACAAAATTCTTTAACTCCTTGCTATTTGTGGGACATGCATTAAGGTAAATATTCTATTTTTTCATCCATTTGTTATTTTTTTTTCATCCATAATTTCTTTCTTTCATTCATACCTTCATTGAAGATAACTTTCGGCTATCTATCTCCTCCCATTTGCTCAATTCTTTTTAGATACCTTATAAGACGAACAATTGCTTCGATGGGAGCTGCCCCTGTTTCACTCAACATTATCTCATAAGGAACTGAACTTTTTATTTTGAACTTGCTCATGATCAAGCGTTTTTGAATTTTTTCAATTTGTTTCCATTTTGAAACAGGGATATTACTAGCCCACAATTCACACCCATATAATAGCACTAGACAAACTAGGATTCCAAAAAGTACTTTGATCGTGTTCCAATCCCATAACTCTGCCTCTCTACATATGTTTTGAAGTGCATACAATGCTTTCCACTCTCCTAAAATTCTTTTCTTTCTGCAATCCTCCCAATTAAGATTGTTGTTGAAATCGATCCCGAGATACTTGTATTCATTTGCTTCTTCAAGAATGTCTCCTTCGAAGAAGAACGTATGATGGATTTGCTTCTTTTTATTAGAGAAAATAATTATTTTGGTCTTGCTGGTATTGACTTGCATCCCCACTGCTTTACAAAAATGCTCAAGGGCATATAAGTGCATTTACAATCCATGAGCCGATTTAGCAACCAACACAAGATCATCGGCATATAGAAGAAGCTTTATCACAAACTCCCCCAATCGAACACCACCCTCACCTTGCAAATTTAGCCACTCTTCCAGTTTGTCAATATATAAACAAAAAAGGGTAGGGGATAAAGGGCAACCTTGCTTTACTCTGATGTTACTTCTAAAACTTTCTGAAATGCCTATTGAAGTTCTAATTTTGACTTTCACCTCTTCATAAAGCCTATGGACAACAACTCTATATTGTAAAGGAATTTCAAATTCTTCCATTCTATGCCACAACTTATCTCTAGGGACCGTGTCAAATGCCTTTTTGAAGTCAACAAAGCAGTAAAATACTTCTTCTTTTCTCCCCCAACCTTTTTCAACAACGTGTCTTAGCATGATACCATGATCTACTATAGAATGCTTAGGCCTAAAACTCGCTTTCCCTTTTGCCCTCTTTTCTTTTACTTCTGCCTACTTACTGATTCTATTTTCTACCATGTCACTGAAAATATTTGCAAACAAAGGATTGATCATAATGGTTCTTTAGTTGGAAGGATTATCAATGTCTCCACTTTTAAAAAGGGGAATTGCTAGACTAGTTGTCCAATCCCTTGGGAATCCTTGTTGAAGGACATTATTGAATATTTCCATGATGTGCGATGCCAAAATGTTCATTCCCCACATTAGATATTCTGCTTGAAGTTCAACCAAGTCCTTTGCCTTCCCTGTTTTCAACTTTTTAATTTCCGCCTCCACCTCATATACTTTGAAAAGCTTTGTAGTTGTGTTGATCCTGGGAGGATGCTCAACCTCTAATTATTTTTCATAGAGTCTTCTTGCATAGTCAAACCACTGATTGACTGTAATATTATTTTCAAACTGCTTCTTCCTTGGTTGAAGTTCTTGCCAAAAACGTTTTGGGTTATTCTTGCCTAGATATATCAACTCTTCCTGCCTTGTTTGCATGAACTCATATTTTTTCTTTTTTAAAATATGCTTATATAACTTTACATCCAGCTTCCCCTCTCCTTCATTTTTCAAGGTTCTCCTTGCCATTTTGCATTCCTCATCGAACCACGCATTCACAGGAAAACAATTTGATTCTGGTTTCCTATTTTTTTCTCTATTGCACTTCTCAAGTGCACCTTGGATTATATCTATTAATTCATGGTTGTTGAGGCTTTGGGGGCCAATTTTCTCCTTCTGTATTGATCTCTTCAACATTTTTTTGAAGATATTGCAATTTTCTTGTGTTATAAGAATTTTGCCACTTGATACTGATTGTTGAGAACATTGGGTTTTCCTCTTATTATGTCTTTCTTCTAACCGAGATAAATTTATATAAATTGGATTATGATCTGATTTTAAATCCCAAATATGCTCTCCAACCTTAACTTCATCTATTCTTTCTATTAGGCTTTGTGAACCAATAACATAGTCAACGACACTTGCCTCATTGTATGTGTTGCAAGTGAAGTTCCCTGACTTTTTCCATCTATCTAGATCATTGTAGATAATTAAGTTGAAGGCACCACACAACGTAAGCAACTCCTCTCCAAAATGATTACTAACTTTGTCATATTCTAAACATCTCAACCATCGAGAATTCTCCTCTTCAATGAGCCAGATCAGATTGTGATCCTCTTTACAACAAAGAATACTAGCTTGTCGATTTGTTGTTCTAGCATTGAAATATCCCAGTAAAAGAACTTCTCCCTGTTGTGAATATGTGACAATATCTTGCTTTAAAGCTGTATATAGATATTTGCTGTCCAATCCCTTATTTGCCGCCCGTCTATCATGGATAAAACATATAATAAGGACAATGTTTTAATGTTTTAAGTTCATTTTAACATCTTAATTGATCTTTACGTTTCGTTTTCGCTTAGTTTCAAAATTCAATAAAATATGTTTTTATGGTTTTATGATATAGTGAAAAACTCTAAATTAAATATTTAATTATTCTAATAATGATTTTTAATATTATATATTAGTTTTTAATCAAATAAAAATAATAATATAATAAATTTTATCTATTTTAAAATTTATTTAATTAAAAAAATAAATACTTTAGCTTGCCACTCATATTTTATCATTTTCATGATTTATGTCTTCAAGCCTTGTTATACCTGCTTGTCACTCATTTATAGAGGATTTTCATTAGGTAGTGCTAATATGTTAGTTAATGGCTTCTGGCCCCACACACTTGATCTCTACCAATAGATCCATACCGCATTGCAAAGTTTTTTTTTTATGTTCAAAATGATTCTTCATTGTGTTATTTGAGGAATCTGTTGGAAATGTTGTCATTGATGGCAAAGGAGATGGCAAAGAAGGAACACCTGAAACAAAAGAGAAGTAAGGAGCAACATCAGTCAAGGAGAACAAGGGCAACAAAGGCAATGAATTGAGGTAGAGAACTTCTTCAGCAACAGAGTAGGAGGATAATGGCCACTGAACTAAATTTCTGGCCTGTCATGAAATTGTAAGAATTTTCTTTTGAGATTGATCGCCTATATTTATATATATCTGTTATGGAAGAACTGTCTTTGAATTAAGTGTGTCTGGATGGGGTTAAACCCTGTTTGAATGTCTTCTTGGTCGAATCATGTGAAGAATTGATTCAATATTATTGTGCATTTGACAAGTTAAATCCTGTGTGAACACATGAGTTCTTGATGAATGATCCTATGTAATTGAGCCGAGTCCAATAAGCAAGGGTATGGAAATTCGAGTGATTGTGTGGAAATTCTGTAGTGAAGAACCTTGTAGGATCGGTTTGTGCGGATTTCCTGTTCCCCTCAGAAGACTAATGAACCATACTCTCTGTGAATGAGTGACTGTGTGTGCGCTCTACATAAGAAAGAGGGAATTGTGAAAGCAACGACTTTATGATCCTGGAAGGGAGGCACAATTGAGATTACCGTGGTCATTATCTGTATGTTTAACCCTCGTTCTGAAGAAGTCCGATGCAGATTTAAGTCAGAGCCCTATTTGTAACTAAACGCATTGCTCTGGTCTAGAGTGGGAGTAACGGAACCTGGAGTCTAATTATAATAATACATTGAAGAGTGAGCGGAACTCATAAATAATAAAGGCAGATGGAACCTTGAGCGAAGGAGAGGAACCACGAAGAGTGAACAGTAAAAGCGGGTTTCTGGTTTTTATCGCACCGCTTTCGACGGGCAAGCGGTATTCATGAAATCGCAACGATTCCATAGAGGATCTGACATGTGTCCCTGAGCGAATATGGAAAACCGCTCTCTTTGCGCGCCATCGCGTATTAATCTTCGGCTGAGGACCCCGTGCGATATTGATACAAGCCGTCGATCTGGAGAAAGGTTTATTGAACGACGATCGCGTTCAGAAGTGGCACAGAGTTTAACCAAAGTACGGGCATATGTATTCCATTGAATTTCCGCCAATCGTATATGTGGGCCAGGAGCCAAAGGTATGTTATAAGCGGTTCAATTGAATTAAAACTCGAGATATATATTTAAAATTCCCAAGGTCCGAAACATATATATGTGCTGTTGTATGTAATATAAACCAACAAATAATATGAAGAGTTATATAGTGAACACTGTATATGCGCTGAATGGATTTTAAAGTCATTGAAAAATTTGGATGAGTGTTTTAAATGTGCAATATAACAGAAGAGTGAGGGTAGCCCAATCATTAAGGAGCTTCTGAAATAAAAATATTCTGCCCAAATGTACAATTATTTGGTTTACAACAATGACTTTAACCTCTAATGGAGGAGCTTCAACATTGATTCAAATTGCCAGTGCAAAAATTAAAAAGTATTGAAATTGCACAACAGTTATATTAAAAGACTTTGG